>JAPYYT010002759.1:0-16289 GCA_030522565.1 Ceratosolen corneri | reverse complement strand
GGGGGGGGGGGGGGGGGGGAGAGAGAGGGAGAGAGAGAGAGAGAGAGAGTGAGAGAGAGAGAGAGAGAGAGAGAGAGAGTGAGTGAGAGAGAGATTGTTGTGGACCAGTATTCTGAACAAGAATCAACCAGGACTCTAGTACTTCCGGCGTGACATGTCAATAAGTGGGAGTCAAGGATAACCTGGCGCTGTCGGGTCACCGTCCCTGGAGCATCGCGCCCTTGACTTGGAAGTGTGGGTTGTGACCGCGTGGCGCCCAGTGACCTTGGGCTTATGTAGTTACGTAGGGCGGGACGACGAGCCAGTTAAAGGCCGGAACGAAGCACAAGGTTATGATACCGTTGCTATCAGGAGGAGCAGCTCGTTGTTGCTACACCAGCGTTGGCATCAGTCGGCGCCTATGATCCTCTGAACCCCTCTGGACATGCCAAGCTCACATCGGTATTGCCATCACGTTCTCGATCGCCTCTCACTCCTATAGGCTGGGCTCCCGCTTCCCTAGTGTCGCTTTCTCGAATGTTTTTATACTCGGAATCGTTTGTACGGCGAGAGCTGTGAGCGCGTGTGCAAGTTCTTCTTCAATCGGCGGACGTGCGGAGATTTTGCCATATTAGTCGATAGTTCGCGCGGGCGAAGTAACGCCCCGCTCGCAAAGATAATTCTCGCGCTAATTGTGATACAACATACTCCTGCAACGACCTACCTAAGCAAATATTACTTGCCGACTCCTCAGCTCCATTACGAACGAGTCCTAGTTGGTCGAGCTTTAGGCGCCCGCTCGTTCGACAAGGGGATTGCTCCTCATTCGTTGGGGCATAATCAGTGAAAATTGAAGATATCAGTGTGCACAGTGCTTCCCCTCGGTTCAGCATTTTGCGCTGTGTCGTCCCATTATTGCATTGCAGCGTGGGAGCGTTCGTCGCAGGAGCCGCAAGAAGCGCGGAAAGAAGCAAGAAGGCAGCGTGGAGTGCAAGAAGGCGATCCCGTGCTTGCGAGTCGCGGACATTTGTTTCTATCAGCCAGGTAGGTGCCACAGCGATAAGGCATTCTAGTTAGCATTTCACGTGCTCTTTAGCCCGATTAAACGAAGCAGCGGCTCTTTATCAATGCCTAGCTGATGCTGTTTTATATATACGATAAGCAGTGCACGTGCGCGCAATCACACTCCCTTCCTCCTCCGACTCATTCGCTTTGTAATTTTGTAGGATTCGAGGAGTAGCGTTCAAGCGCGTTTTGCCAATAATAATGCGCGCCAATGTGGATGGAGCAACGGTGTCGGTCGTATTATTATTTCGTTCGCTTTAGTTTGTAATTGAAATCAACGTTATTTCGCGAGATAAGGGAAATCATGTAATACATATACGTCAATGGTATTCATGGAAAACCAAATTGACGGCAGTGTACACGAAAGTCCCATTAGTATGTTCTCACGGGTCGAATGTTGCTCGAGAGCCGAAAATGGAATCGGTAAGTTGAGCGGTGGTGAATTTCGGATAAGTATATGACACGTCGATATGCATCGGTAGTTTAATTTTTAATGCTCCGAATGTCGCGTTAATTGGTTTGTGTTTTTTGTGGGAGCGCGGTTAGGAGAGCTTTTAATTTGTTTCAACAATCTATCCGTTTGTCGGGGCTCTTTTGGGATCATTGAATTATTATTGTCATGTCTCATTACCATGTAAATATACTTGTTTCACCCGTACCTTATTGGGTACAATTCAAATAGAAAATCCTAAAGTGACAGCACACTTATAATATAGAATGATTATATTAATATGTATAAATAATTCCCTCATATTTTGTATAAACTTGTATAAACAGGCAACTTAATTCTCTACAGTTGTTGGTAATTACGGGCATCTGCAAAATCGGCACTTTTCTTCTGTTCTGATTACATTCTTTTCGAAATTTCTCGGCCCCCCCCTGCCTCACGCCATAGTTTTCTACCGCGAAAAGCCGAAGATCACGAGAATTTCGAAGGGACCTCACGAACATACGACCAAAGTCATCGAATTATTATTGCGCGTTAGTCACCTTAATAATACGTAACGCGATAAATAATATCGAATTAAATGAAATATTTAGCTGTATCATGGGCACATTGACAAAGCACGTAGTAGACATCTATAGGGCAAAATATTTGTCCAGAATTTCCGGACTGTTTACCTTATCGTTACGTTAATATCGCAAAGGCGTTCACGTATGTCTGGCTATGCTCGGCGACACCGCTCCTAATGAAAATGTCGAGGTCCATTGGCACGGGGTACACGCCGCTGCTGCCCAAAGTAAACAGCGCGAGAGCATGTTTGCTGGTAAATTGATTATCTTAATCTGGGCTAGATTTTGCATAAAATCGACGCTTCCTATGTTCGGGCGCAAAGGGATTTTCGTGCAGCCATGACTTTATGAATAATATTTTTACGACGCGGTTCTGGACAGTCGTAGCCCCTAGATTTGTCTTTATCACGGGATTAAGAATGCTTATATTACCCGCCTGATTTTATGCTACAATTTGTATTATGTTTAAACTAATTTAATTATTACTCGCAGTTTTATAATTAGAAACTCTGTTCCATTTAATTCAATCAATTTAATGCCAATAATTTTTATCATTATAGATTGTTACAATCAGACATTTGTTTGTTATTCTAAAGGACCTTCGTCTTACATGGTCCTTAAAATTGTTTAAATTGCTAACAAATGCACAAGCATAAATAACAAATACCGAAGTATAATTCCTCTTTTCGTTTTAAGAATAAATAATGATTAGCGAGTAACCTAGATCGATTATATATTTAAAAATATTCCCCGAATATGTTAAATAAAAAATATGTATACAAAATCTAAACTTTGTCTCCAATCTACAATTAAAGAATATTATACTTCAATTTTTCAATTTATTTTTCAAAATTGTCGAGACAATGTTATTTTATGTTTATTTTATATTGTATTTTATGAATATTAATTGCATATACTATACATCGTATTATACATATCTACTTTTAATATGTATATACAAAAATATATTTATGTATGTATGTATATATGCATGTATATATATATATATATATATATATATATCGAAGTAAAATCTATATTTGAAAGATATTTTAAAAAGATTTTGAGGATTCTCAACTATAAATGAATATTATTTTTATAAAAACTTCAATTAAAATACCAATGACATAATTCAAAACTTTCGTCAAATAATTAAATATTTTTGTACAATAAAAATAATATATGTTACATGAATATTAATTTTATTGTTCTTTTAAGTATTTATAATATTTTGAATAAAAGAAATTCATTTTTTATATTATTCGAAATTATTTCATAATAATGAAATAAATTTATATAATGTCATGGAATTTTATGAACCGCATGAATAATTGATTGTCAAGTAATGCAATAATCACACCTTTCATTTCTACTGCAAATATTTCAAGCCTTGAAAATCATATTTCTCAGAATAAGAATATAAAATCAATACGTATTGAATAAGGATTTTATAAAACTGCAAATAAAATACATTGATAATACATTGTTAATTTGTAATCAAACATTCTGAAGAGCAGTCCAAGTAAAATTATAGATAACGATATAAAAACGAAAATATTTCTACTAACGTAAAAGAAATTTTTATAAATAACGCAATCGGCATTTAAATTTTGAACGTCACCTTTGAGCATATCTCGATATCCTCGCTGGAATATAAAAGCTTCTGCACCCTTTCCTCCATCAAAAGCTTGCCAACAAAAGTTCGCGCTCTGGAGGATTCCCTCGCGCCTTGTGTTATCTTATGTATTGAACGTCACCGCGAAAATCAGATGAAAGTGAGCAAGATATATATATATATATATATATATATATATATATAACTCTATTTCGGTGTGTGTGAGTGGGGGGTATGTATAAAGGGAGAAAAAGAGAAGAACAGAGAGAGAGAGAGAGAGAGAGAGAGAAAAGATGAGGGAAGAAGAGTCTTGTTCTGCTTGTGGAATTTTACGGTCGCGTCGTCCGGTTCCCAGGAAAATATAGGCGAGGACGACGAAAAGTCTATGAATACGAAAGAGAAACCATCTACCTGCACGCGCAGGGTTATTTTCCCGCTCGGTGTCTCTCTGGAAGAGAGAGAGAGAGAGAGAGAGAGAGTAAGTAAAGACGACGTGTGTTCGACGGCAAATTGCTTGCGCGCGACTTCCTCTTATATAAATATATATAAACTTGTAATCTCGTTATTCGCTATATATTTTCAGGCCCAATTCTGTACATTTTTTAAGAATAAAATTCTAATAAAATCCCACTTTTTACGTTGAAAAATAATTTTCATCGACGCTTCTTAGAATCTGTTATTTTCTTGATGATTATTATCCATGTGACTTATTAGCATTATTATTAGACACATATTAAAATTAAAAAAACAAAAACATCATAATATATAAAACTATAAAAGTGTAGGAATGATATGTGTGTTGTTTTCATTTTTAGTTTATCCAGTACTTTAAATGACTAATCAATGTTGCCTTGTCTTTTCACGAGGTAATATAATTTCAATGATAATAGAATAAAATGTAATTAATTATGTTAGATAATTACTTAGAATTATCTAACAAATACATAATATTTGTTTATTTATAGATAACAAATACAATTTAACAAATACATTTTACATATTGGAAACGTCAGCCAAACAAGGATTACATTGATTCGCAGGTCTAATTTTGTTTATATGTTTATTAAGGTCCTGCTTTTCTTAGTTTCTGTAAATAATCTAAATTTTATTATAACAAAAACAATGAAGATTTTATAAGTGATTATGTAAGCAAAAAAATTAATCCTTATAAAAATGAACCTTTAATATAGAAAGTCGAAGATATATTTATTAAATAAAAGATTTTGTGAATGAAAATAGTGGCGATGTTATGGTTGAAAACAATTTCAGTGTTTTATTAGCAGTCAATAGTCGGGAATACTGTGAATTTCGGAAAAATATTAATTATGATAAATGAATTGTCCTCATTATAGATTTATCCTTGGAAATATGATAAATATATTTTAATAATATGGTTGAACCACTTTCAGGTAAATAAGACAGAAGTAAAAGTTTTTTCGCTTAAATACTCGTAAATCAAGAGCAGCCGTCCTTTTATTCTCATCCGAATGAAAATTTTAAGCAGAGTGCCCTCGGTTACGACAACGACAACGACTATGCCTCCGAGTACGATGCTGATGCTGCAAAATTGACGTAGTCTTATTTAAAGCAAAGAAAAGTATACTAGTTTTAGCGTCTGACGAGGCCGAGAAAGAAAGAGAGGGAGAAACAAAGAGAGATCGATCGGGTCTTAGACTCTCGGCTTCTGAAAATAATCGAGGAGCGAACTTGGTTCGGTAGGCTTGAAAGGAGGGGGAGGCTGAGCGAATTAGAGGGATGTAATCGATGTTGTCGAAATTCTTAACTTTAAAAAGTTATCTGTCTTTTTGAATTTCGCGAGTATAAGAAATGTGTTGATGAATCAACATGTCACAAACTTCCTTAAGCGTTGATTAATCTCTTGAACTTTTTGGAACCGCGCCATCTTCCATTCGCTCTCTCAGCTATGCTTTTCCACACCTCCTCCCTTCCAAGCCTACGACGGTGTGTGTATTGCACAATTTTCACCGGCTGTGTGACGTAGCGCGCTTGCGTACTTTCACTTTAATTGTTTACGACTTCCACTCATTGGGTCATTCGCTGTAGTTCTTTTCTCTCTCTCTCTCTCTCTCTCTATTGCTATGTTGTGTGCTATGTTCGTCTCTTACAATTTTCATACCCAACTGGATTGTGCTGCAAAGATGGCAGATAATTTTTTACGGAAAATGGAAGATTATATAAGTAAGAGGTCACTGAACCGAGAGATAATGCAATTTCTGGAAGTTGAAGAGGTGCATTATTTCACAGCTACTTCTTCGCAATTTTTATCATAATTATTTTATCGACTGTATAAAGTGCACTGAATGTCCATTATATTGAAAATATTCTTGTATACTTCGGAATTCTAGAAATTCTAGGCAAATCAACGCACAAGCGCAAGTACGACTAAGCGATAATACAAACAAACATACTTAATCCTAAATGTATGCACAGCGGCTTACGTACAATGGAGTATAACGTATAATATTCTGGACTATATATATATGTAAATGGAGAATAAAATTAGAGCAAATAATTTTCTAAAATTGAGCAGTCTTGATGTATCACGAAAATTTGGAGAAATAAGAAATTGAAAAGAGCCACAATGATTACCATTAGTGAATAGCCACTCTTAATGACGTAACACATTCTTGCTCGCCGCCATAATTAATCACGTATCGACTCAACTGCTTAAATACTTCCGCGCATATGCACATGTATGAAGCATTCGTTTTTCCAGCCAATCGGTAGTCAAGTCCAGTTGTATACTCACGTTCACACTACCGTACGCTCGACTTCGCGATTGTATCCCTTTCAGCGGGAAAACGATGCGCCTCCCTATCAGGATCCCTCGAGAGGCTCACGTATCCATCTCGAGACCGCGAGCACCTGGACCGACGCTAGTTTTTCCCCAATATCGGGCCAAATATAAATAAGCATTGTGATCACAATTCGCCGATCCTTCTAGCATTCCTTCCACCAGTCGGCCTCCATCCCCTTTGAGGCCGACAAGCCGAGCCCTCGCATCTCTTGGCAAGGCTTACGCGAGCCGCGTATTTGCAATCGAGGCAGGCTACGACCTGACTCGAATCCTTAAGCTGTCCGTGCCGAGGCGGACACGTGTGCAGGATCTTCTCAATCCGGCTTCGACTCGCCGACTTGCCATGAGCTTTATCAAGTAAATTCATAGAGACGCTCCGGCGGTAATGACGTTTCCTCGGCAGCAAGACCAAGTTGTTCCTGATTAAAGCTGCGAGCTGATTGGTAGAGCGCCGCCGAGGCTGCTATTTTTAGAGACACCTGTGATGAGATTAATGCGAGTTACGAGAGCGCGATAATGGTGATGGCGTTTTTTCTCTCTTTCTTTCTGTTTTTTTTGTTTGCTTAATATTGGTAATGATAAACTTGGCGGCTTTAGTGGATCTGCGGAGGATATAATGGGGGAGGGGGGGGGGCTGCTGCTAATGTAAGTTGTGCGTGAATTTACCTTTGAAGAGGATTTAGATTTGAATTTACCTTTGCATTTGTATTTTCTTTTCTCGAAACTTGGTAAGCGGAAAAATTAGAGGAGGGCAATGAAAATCCATGCTTTGTACAATTCTAATAAATTGCGGACTATATTATTCAGCCCTAAGTATAGCAATTTATGCACTATTTGGAATAAGGGCATTTAAATTTGAACGCAAATAAATGAATTATACTTTAAAACCATAGTTTGTATAATTCTGCAAGTTTCATTAAATATAATTAATAGATAATTTTCTTTTTTTTTCTTTTTTTTTCGTTAGTTATCAAATTTTCGTAGTACTCCGAAAGTTTGTTATTTATCGTTGAAACTTTTGTGGTAATTATTATTGATCGTTATTAATCTTTCTTAATATTTAATACATAATTTAGTGTGTATGTAATAAATATGATAAAAGTATATATTTATTATTAATATATTCGCATACTTTTTTCTTAATTGACGTTTCCTGTACGTACCTTTGAAATCTTGAGCTTCGACTCTTGATTAAGTGTAAATTCATTGCCCTTGATGTAATTTAGGAAGGTCTAAATTAATGAATAATTCGATTCCGTACTCAAGAAGACCGGCTAATGTTTTTATTAAACCAATCCTAGTAAATATCTGTTGATGTGCTAAATTTCATTATTTTTTTACAAATAACATTGTGTATCATAAAAATTCATAGCTTCATATAATGATAAATTAAGTGCATCCTGATTATTAAGTAATTAATCCCAATTATTAATAATTAATTTATAATTTATATTTGCAATTAATCGACTTTTGCTTTATTCATATTATTCCTATATTTTCTCTCCTTTATATACAGATAAGATCCAGATAAGCATTTTTTAAAACAAATTCAACAAAGCTATATTATCCAATATTTATATGAAATACTGGAATACTAGTGGATTATTATTATCTAATTGTAAGTTAAAACAAAATTTTTTCTCTCTAATTACATTAGAGTATGTCACATTTTGTAGAACAAATTTGGACTCTAATAAACTAATTTCTTTATCGCCAAACGCTTTTACTTCTCTTGTCCTTCGTTACTCTCACTTCCCCATTTCTATTTCTCTCGTGTTCCTTCTGCCATTTATGGCTGCTAAACCCTATATTTTTCCCTCTATGCATCCTATATACTCTGGGCTCCAATGGTGCCGATGCCATGTTTGGGAAAACAATCTCATTGTTTCGCTGTGGCCAAGCACTCGGGAACACTCGATGCTGCAACGCATTGTATGGTTGTTTTTGTTTTTGTTTTTCTCTGTACTGTCTGCGTCCGTAGATCTTTTTTGGAAAATAATCGGTAAAGGGACTACTATTATTTTTTCACTTTTTTCCTCAATTTTTTTCTTTTTTTTTGAATAGCCATGGGTTGATAAAGCTGTTATTTTGTGGGTGTTTCATTTGGCACCTTCGAGAGATGTTTGAGGAATAGTAAAATTGTATAATCATTGTTGATTAGAAGTATTTATTATTTAAAATTGAATTCTAGTATTTATATTGTGTGTGTGTGTGTTAGCGCGCGCGCGCGCATGTGCGTGCGTGTGTTTTGTGTATATATTCGAGATACGGTAGTATAAACGTAACTTAGACAGTATTTAGAAATAAAAATTTACTCTAAATTAATGTATTAATCGGGTATTAATATTTGAGCATTCAAATATTAATAATAAAATATTTATATTGCTGTATTACAATATTGATAAATTTTATATATTTTTAGAGTAAACGATAACATGTTGCAATGCAATGTATGATTTTTTTTATTAATAATACATTATTTTAATAAATCTATAATTTATGGATGTCAAAATAGCTTTTACTATATTGACAAAATGAGTTGCAATTTTTATTAATTTATAGATTAAAATGAGTATAAAATCAATTTCGATAATGAGTTTTGAAATATAGGAAACTGTTAAAAGTCGATGTATTTTATTTACACTGTGTATTCAATAAATTTAAATCGGTTAAAATCGCATAAAATATTTGTAATAACCAATTTTATTAACTTACGAATTTCTATTATTTAGAAAGCGTGTAAATATGCAGAGTCAAAACTTTAGATAATTTGGATCGCACATGTGCATTCTCCAATTATTATATAAATTTAACATTTAATTGTAGCATAATTGATACTTTTGACTATAAATAGATATTTGATATTGATAATATAATGTCTGAAGAATTTATAATTTAATTTTTTATATTTGCTTCCATTTTAATGTTGTATTGAAAGTATATATTTGATTAAGACTTACAGTAATTATTATCTTATAATATAATAATATTAACTTTTCACAATTATGAAATATGTATCTATAGAAATCATGGTATAATATCGTGACTATATAGAAGTAACCGAATGTCTTGTTTAAACAATGAATATGATTGGAATTTAAATATTCACCTTGAGATTGATATATAATGTCTAGAATAAGTGCTTTTATTCATGTGTTACATAATGGAACACGTGACAGAATATTGTAAACGTAGACAATGTGTTCAATTGACTATATGATTAGCGTACGCAGTGGATTAAACAAAAAATCTTAAGATATAGTCTTAGTTTATTAATATGTAATTAATGCAAACATATTTAAAAATTATTTATTCACATTAAAAAAATGATGAAGTCATAGAATTTAAATGATAATATTTTATTTTTATACGTTAAGTTAGATTTATATTTCTTATGCTATATCTTTGATGTCCTACACACAAGATTCTTTCAGATTGCTTAATTTTATTTTTCGTTCGTGATCGTTATATTTGCGTTCGAACGATGTTTCAATATATTAACATTATAATGGCTATAAAGTCCTCATATGATATACAAACGGCTATAAACAAGAAAATAAAATTGATCTCCGTCGTACCACGAAATGATTACCTAAACCCGACTTAGGTTTCTATCGTAAATTAATAGTAAAGGGCTCAAACCGCCAGCAAAAACGTACAAGGAGGAAGGGAATGCCAGGGAAAGTGTCTACGCGCAATGGAAACAGAAACAGTACCGGACCGACCGGCAAGTAAAGCAAGTGCACCGATGGTCAGAAAGTCCCTTGAGAGTTTCGTGTGGACCGCAGCTAAATCAAGTTTCGCTCCCCAGCGAGAAAATGGCACCGGCATCTCCTCGCACTGTCCTACTCACGTCCTCGCATATCTCTGTCAGTTTCTCGCCTCACAAAGCTTGGAACACGATCGATTTTGTCAGGAAATTTCGAATTTTAAATTTGAAATGAATTTAGCTGGCGCGCCAAGATTTTTAGCTATTTTTCAGTATCGGGATCCATTTTTCAGATTGATGTCTATCGATTATTTTCTTACACGCATGTTTATTAAAGAAATTAGTACATTTTACATTTTACGATTTTACAAATTAATGCATTAATATATTTTTTGATAAATTCATCAGCTATTTATAAAATTACGTATTAAATTGTGTATACAAACGTATTTTTAAAAGAGACCATCAATTCACGCATCTCCCTTTTCTAGTTGTTCTAAAAGTTCTACTTATGCTACTAAAATTATTTACAAAGTCTTGATAATAAAATAATAGCAATATAATAATGTCCAATTGATATTATATATATATATATATATATATATATATATATATATATATATGATAATATATACTTTTTAAAGATTATTTCAAAATATTGAATCACTCATTATGAAGCATTTATCCAAAGTTCTACATAAATATCTTTAAAAACTACAAAAGTTATAATTCAATGTAAATAAGTTAATTTGGTTTAAATTTTTCGTTCATTTAATGCACTCCTTCTACCGATCCATAATTCATCTTAGTTTAATTGTCTTTCTTCTAAACTGTAACCTTAGGTTTCTTTATCAACTTGAAGTAATAAATTTATCGTGAAGAAGTCTGTGACCACTTCTCTTGTTTTTGATGAATGAAAGACACATAAAAGATTAAAAGATAAGAAGCCAGAGAGGAATAAGGAAGAATTTCTCACTTTCGACAAAAATGTTTTCAGCTGGTAATTGATTTCTTGAACGAGAAAATTGAATTTCAAGAATTTAGCAGTAGTTGAAGCGTCAAATTGAGAATTTTTGAAATTTGGAGTATCATTGGAGAGATTAAGTTTTAGAACTTGTAATGACAATTCTCGTAAAAAATATTTTTTAGGCTCGTTCATTCTAACTGTGTACTTTTAACTGTGTACTTGCGCTTTTAATAGAAGTAATAATATTTCCTTTCAAGTTTAACAAACTATTTTAATTTTATTTTATTTACAAGCTTCCAATTAGATTTTATTGTTCAATCTGTAAAATTTTGAACAACATATGTTATAATAGTTTCCCAAGTAATATATTTGTATGCTTTTATAATAAATGTTAATTAGAGACAGTTTGAGTTAATTTATAAATCTTATCATTAAAAGTGCACATGTTAAATATTTTAATTTTATTACTATTTTTATTGCTATTCCTTTTATAATCATAAAATCTTTTTAAGTGAGTCTTTTTTTTATAAATATTACATGAAACTGAATTAAATAGAATTCAGAAATATTGTATATAATAGAAAATTTAGTATAGATTATTTATAAATTATTATGAATTATTATATATTAGATATAAAATAAATATATAAATTTGATACAAAAAAGTTCATTTATAATACAATCTAAACAACACAAATGAAATGTCTATTATTATTTACTATTAAAAATTTACAAAAAAATGAATTTTTGAAAAATTAATCATAATCTTCTACAAATACTCTCTACATATCTGATTGTATATAATTCTCCTAGCTTTGGTATATATTCTTTAAATACAATAATTATAGCTCGAATGTCGATTAGTTGTAATAATAACCATAACTACAGAAGATGGAAGAGGCTATTTATTTATATTTTATCATCAGCACGTATTTTTTTCTTATTCTCCGTGCCTCTATTTTATTTTCAATTTTTCAAAAATTGTTCACACATAAATTAATACGTTTTACAAGAAACACTTTTCCACGCGAACACGAATGTTTTATCGATACAACGTCATCCAACATGACAGTATTTTCAAATCTCTAAGGAATCTCATCTACCTGCTTAGAGATACAGCACAATTCTGTAAATTTTCCGGGCACATCTCCACTTTTATAAGCACATGCTCATTAACCTACCCAAACACATGCACATACATTTTCTCTTTAACTACACGCTACAACATACAGAAATATTACGAGCGCATGAGTTTTGAATGTAGGATACAATGTCATGTCTTCCTTCTCATCTTCCTTTGAGAAAAGATAGCGTTTCTCCACTTGCTTGAAAATGGACTTCTTCAACAATGCTTTCACATCGGCCCGACGGGTGCGCAAAGTATGGAGTGTCATCAGATTCGACTTTGAAATGGGGAACAGAAGTCGTGCTGTTCACAATGTCAGAATTTTCGTAGAGGAATATTATTGCGATATGCTGCTTGGCAAATGTTTTCGTACTTTACTTGATTGTAGACTCTTGAGAGTTAATAATATTTAAGTCGCGAGTTCGAGATTTCAGTTGGATATTTATACCTCGGCTTTTAGTTTCATATCTTTATTGACTTATATTCGTTTCTTGAATGCTTGGTTTTTCAATTTTTTCATTATTGTTATTTTCGATGGATTAGAGGATAATCGAAGGTGCCAAAGAAATTAGATATTTAGTTCACGAGCCTTGGTTTCATAATGTGTTAAGTAATATTCTCTAAAAAAAATTTGTTTACATAATTATGTAATATTATTACATTTATGTTAAAATAATTGATGTTACAGAGAACAATTAGATTATTACTGAACTCTATTACATTGGATTGGTTTTTGAATTTACATGTTATTGTCATTTGTCTATAAGCACGAAATCTATTATTACTTATATATTATTGTCAAATGTTCACTATTATGTGGAATTAGCTTGATTTATATATTTGAGAACAACTTTTCAAATATATACAATTGAAGGTTCCAATAATATTTGATAAAATTTGAATATTTTTATAAGCTTTCACTATTATTCGCTTTAATCATTATTAATTCTGGCATTATAAATATATCATTCAAAAGGTATAAAGAATAATGAAGCCATACGATAAAAATTATTAATTGATATAAATGTACATATACTTGTGTTATTATGGAAATCTATCTATAAACATTTATGAATAAAATTACAATATTGCTTAATAGATTTTAACATACAAAAACATTTTCTGCGCGAGCCAACATTGTAAAGTAAAAACATATTGAATATACACATTGATATATTCAATTGGGCATATATATATTTATATCAAGGCTTGGTTTCTGTACAGAGAGAGTTACCCAAGAATTTTCTGCGCCGCGCCATTATTTCTTGCACCTACAGGCTTACACTCGTTTAAGGTACACCGACGACTTACACGCAAGCATAATTACATATGAAATGCTTTTGATCTATCTCGTATGATTGTGTATACTTGCAAGAGGGTAGATATACATTTGTGCAGTCGGGTGTAGAAGCTATTCACAGCTACTCACTTAATGTCTTCTTTGATCTGGTTCGCATCAACGAGGGAAAATCTTTTTGTCGTACTTCGTTTTCGAGTTCTGCTATTAATTCAACATAACTTTTTATTGTGAGTAAATAGGATTTCGTACGGATAAGTGCTTGACTAATCAATATAATAGAATACTTCTTACCGTTTTTATTTATTAGTCATTATTTATCATAAATTCGATATTCTGTTACACGTATTCACATGTACTCGGTTTACTTTAAGCCAATGAGTGACAAGTTCGTGTATTTTCTCATATATATATATATGATATATATAAACTGATATATATATATATATATACACGCATGGCACGTATGGGTGCGTGTATGTATTTTACATAAATATTGATTCCGTGTCATTTTTAAATAATGACTATTTTCATACGGTGGGGCATTCAGACTAAACTAATATTTAATTGAAACAACCTAAAATGATTAACGCTATAATTCACTGATAATATTATTAACATATGTAATTTCAGTATACACACGTGTATTTATTGTTATGAATAAGAGAATTATTTATGAGTAATATTTATATATATTTAAAATAATTCTTGCTTTCTTTAAAAATATGCTTGCTTTCAAGTAATATTTCAGTATAATATTTTCAGTGTATTGTAAATTTATAATTATTGTTTATAATCAATTGAGATTAATGTAAATTATACGAGCTACGGTACTTCGAAATATTATAATCAAACTGCAATAAAACAGATGCAATTAAAAATATACTGTTAAATTGAATGAAATTAAAAAATATCATTTATATGAATCTTCATACGCTAAAAATGTTTGAACATCAAAAAGAAACCTTATATTTGATATTGATCTTAACGATGTAATTATAAGATTTGAAAATAGAAGCGCTACAATTTAGAAACCTAGCATGGACATCTTATTTTCCTGCAAAAGTATTATTTGTAAGCATTAAATCGAAGAATCTTGACTATATGTGATTGTGGGAGGGAGGTGGGTGAGAAAAAGAAAATATTCGACTGAAAATAATAGGAAGAAGGAAAAATCAGAGCGGATTAGATTCGCTTTAAAAGATTAGGAAGACACTTTGAGTAAATTCACGCGTTGGTCTCGCATATTATACATTCCACCTCACAATTTGCGATTTGCATTAAAAGCTATTTCGTTTAGTAAGTGGCACCAAATCCTTGATCTATACGTATCTATACGATTTTTTTGAGTTGGGTGCATTTAGAGTACGTGGCGCCATGTGCAATAAAGGTCTGGTCGAAATGTTTTCTAAGGCCGTAAGAATAGGCGGCACACTCTGCCAAAATCTCAAGGACAATACCAAGGTTAACTCTTTCAGATCAGCTATCAGTTAAAACAATTTTTCTTTTAATTTCTCCTTAAATTTCTATGGCTTTTTTTCGAGTTTCTTCTTTTTTCCGTCGTTTTCAGATTTCTTATTTGTGAAAATTTTTTCAGTACTTGTAATTGTGCACTGAACTTGATCAAATAGTAGATTTTGGTAACTTTATTTATATTTAATTTTAATTTTAGTCACCAAATAATCTTGAAAAATGTATGAAATAGCGTTTATATGAAATAATGGTATATAGTAGCATTTATATTATTAGTTCATAATATCGCAATTTAAATGAAAGTAACAATTATTCAACATATAATAAAAATTTATTAAAAATTGATTAATATTATTAACATTTTACAAGTGAATTCCGTTTATAGAACCGAGCACTTAGTCAAGAGACCAATCTATTAATGCTTATTTATTTAAAAAATGTGTATCGAGATTTTTTACTCAATTATTGGCTATGTTTAAATGAAAAAGAGGCTTACTTACTTTAAAGAGAAACTTTGTCTTAAGTCTTATATATCAGATTTCAAGTTTTTCTGGCTGAGCTTTTTTGTTATATTGTCCCAGACGAACCTACAGAATAGAGATGTTCTAAGAATAATGATGAAACAAAAGCTTCTTCTTTGTACAAGAAAACCTTATTTTTCTTTTTCAATCTCAATGTAGTAGCAATGGAATTTCTTGGGAAATATTTTCGAATTCGCGATGCAAATTACGAACAAACAGTATATTTAAACGAAATTACATTCTAAAAAGTATTATTATAATCACTAGTATTAATTACAGTAAAATGACAAACTATGCATATTTTATAAATAAAATTACTTATTCGATATTAGGTGACTATTGAAGAAATATTTAAATCTTCAAAACGCGAAATACGATTAAAACAACAGCCATATTGAAAAAGAAATTGCATTATGAAACGAAATTCTCGTGAGTTTCACAGTATTGTACAGAGTATCAATTGCATCAATATTAAAGTATAAACAACTGACATAGAATAAAAGATCCTTGTAATATAATATATTGAATATTATTGTAAATATATTGATTTGGTTTTTTTTTGTCATTAATTTCATTAAAATTAACGAAATTATAAATATTGCCTTTATATAGGAGCTCATAAATTTTAATAATTAGCTAATAATAATTGATATATAAAAAGAGCTCTTGGGTATATTGTTTATTTATAGCCTGAGCAATAGCCTT
>JAPYYT010002758.1:0-15905 GCA_030522565.1 Ceratosolen corneri | reverse complement strand
TATATTTATATTTCTCTCTCTCTCTCTCTCTATATATATATTAATATGCGCGCGCGCGTATACTCACACTCATAGTGTAAATTTTACTTTATACAAAACGAAATTAAGGTTTTTAATATCGTTTAAAATCGCGAATGGCTTTATTTATTTAATTTATCTTGAATAAAGGCATGAAGAAATTGGCCTTTATCAGAGAACGTTGTATCTCTGATGATATCCACATAAATCATTTTGGTTAATTGAAATAAACTTCAGATTAGTGCTTCCACAAACTGGTAATATATCTACCCTACCCCCCTGACGTTTTGTAATTGATATTTATACATGAGGATGGAATTGAAGATCAAAGTGAAGTCATCACATCTTACATCTTGCATGAATTTCTTGCAGACTGGACGAATCTCCTTAGATAGTGTAGCGCTGAACATCATAACTTGTTTACCATGAGGAGTGCTTCGGAAAATTTCTTGCACATCTTTGCGCATATCTATAATACAATAAAATTATTGTGTTTCTATTTTTAAAGATTATATATTTTAAACGTAAATAAATAATTTACCAAGTTGTTCAAGCATTTTATCACATTCATCAAGAACAAAATGTTTAAGATGCTTTAAACTGAGTTTTTTACTTTTAATAAGAGCTAAAATACGTCCTGGTGTTCCTACAACTATATGAGGACATGTATTTTTTAATACTTCTTCATCTTTTTGAATTGGTAGACCTCCAAAAAATACTGATACCTATAAGTAAATTATTAAAATTAATGACAATGATTAAATTTCTATAATTTTATAATTTCAAAAATTTTATCAGCAGTGGGTAGTGGTAAATTAAATGTCATCATTTATAGTTTAGACAAATAAAACATCATTTAAATTTTTTATAACATTTACAAACTTTCCTTAACGTAAACTTTACCTTTACTTGTGGCATATATTTACTAAATCTCTCATATTCTTTACTAATTTGAAATGCTAATTCTCTTGTATGACACATCACAAGTACATAAACTTGATTTTCAGTTAATTCTAGCTGTTGTAATGTAGCTAAGACAAAAACTGCTGTTTTTCCCATACCAGATTTGGCTTGGCAAAGAATATCCATACCAAGAACAGCTTGTGGAATGCATTCATGTTGAACTATAAATTAATAAAATTTTTGAAGATCAAACTTTTCAAAATCAGTTCCAAATTTTAATTTTTAATTAATATCAGAATTAATATATATACAATCACACAAATCAGTTGTCCCTATCAATACATTTCATCATAAAATGATTCTTATAAACTATTTATTAGAATAAATATTACCTTCTGAAGGATGTTCAAAACCACAATCTACAATTGCACGCAATATTTCAGGTTTTAATAGGAAATCTCTGAAACCACTACTATGTATTGAAACGTATGTTCCTTTAACTTCTTTTTTAGCAGGGACAACTTCTCCATTTCCTTCCACAATTTGTTCAGTCTGCTCTTCATCTTCATAATCCAAAAGATCATCATTATCTGCCATGGTGTATTAAATAAAAATCTAAAATAAAATCAAAATTTAACAAAATTTCTAGTAACTATAGACAAATAGATTTATCATATAATATTTAAATTATTTTATTAATAAACATTTAATACCCTATTAGATTTACGTATGTAGTTTAGCACTAAAACTTTCATTAATAATTATATTGGTATATCATTTACACGATTCAAATAAAAAATTTATAAATTAAACAATTTTATCCTATAAATTTACTCTTCGAAACGCTTTTTCAATCATAAATACATAATACATAAAAACTGACATTAGTAAGATTAAAACAAATGAGTTTAAAATATGATTATTATTTCTATGTCTATCTTTTTCTTTATAAATATATATTTATTTATTTATATATAAATACACGCGCACGTAAAATTTTAATTCGTATTAATAAAAATTAAAATAATGAAACGATACTTAAAAATTGTTTCATGAACGGTACTTTACGACCAACTAGAGTGTAGCATCGTGGTGTCTTGTTCCAACAAACGCAAAAATCAATACATTTTCATCTTACAACTTATACAATAAATTAGATAAATATAAAAATAATAATTAAATTCTGTCAAAAAAAATAATAAAATTAAAAGTTACTAATATTCGTTAATGGATTGAATAATTTAGTAATAAAAAATTAAGGATTACTTAAAAAATATTTACTCACCTCGATGATCACCAACGATTAATCACTACTTGAATGCAAAGCCGTGAAAAGGGAAGCCAAAGGGCGCGTTTCTGGATGTATACGGCTACATCCGTGACGCGCTTGGTTATACTACGTGAGTAAATACAGTTACTTACAGCTGAAATCAAATCTGTGCCTTTTGATTTATTTTCTAAAAATTATACATAAATGCGTAAATTAATTTACTTTTTATACAAATTATTTTGTAATTAATTGCTTAACAAAAAACTTATAGTATATTTAATTAAATTTTATTTTTTGTATATATTATTAAAAATGAATAAATTTTGATATAATAAAATTAAATTATTAAATTCAGTTTTAATTAAATTATGGTACTACTTAAAATTATTTTAATTTAAAAAATTATTGTTCGTTATTAGTTATTTAATTTGTCTCCTAATTATTCTATCATAAATTTTCATAATTTATTAGCTTGTTTTATTTTTATTTGTAATTTAGTTTTAAGTTTTATTTTTATAAATAATTTATAAATTATCAAAATATCAAAAATAGAATGTAAACTTTTAAATAAATCTAAGAAAATTGTTTAAACTAATTTTAATTAAAAAACGTATACAGATATTTTATAGCAATGAAAAAATAGGACAATACATAATGGATTCTGATTTATGTATATCGTATATATTTTATACATATATATATATATCTGAGAAAGGATTTACATTGCAATAGAATTCATAAATAATTCCTTATTATTTATAATTGTATATTTTAGTTTTAAGTGTTAAAAATTGTATTAGTCTCATCAAAAACTGTATTATCTCATTTAATTCTTGTTTAACATTAAATAATGAATTTCAATTTCATTTTTCAATTTCAATCGAAATAATCATATAATACTGACAATAAAAATATTATTTGTTATAATTTTATATAAAGAATTAAATAAATACATTTTAAACTAATATCCTTATATTTATAATTATAATTAAGAAACAGTATAAAAATAGTACAAAGAATTGATAATATGTAGTTCTTCAAGTTTAAATGATTTTTTTGTGCTATGAATAATGAAAGACTAAGTTTTATTTAAAATAAAAACATACAAATATTTAGACAAATATAAGCTATGCCCTATATAATTTATTTGAATATGCTTCTAGGATCATGTATATAACGTATTCAAAAATTAAAAATTTTAAATTAATTTAAAAATCTACAAACTATAGCATAACATAAATTATATAAAGAATGCAGTTACTAAAAATACGTAAACATCAAATTTATATTAAAGTTAATCAAATTAATTGTCATAAATAAATAAATATATAAGTTATTAATAAATTAATTTATTAAAATTTATTATGAAACAATTTAAATGATTTATTTTGAAAAATTTATCGTCTTAATATCTAATTATATATACAGTAAACACATAAAACAAATAGGTTAAATTTTTCTATTTATATAGTAAAATTTTGTTTATTGCTTGCAGGAAAATTAGAACAAAAATATGATGTTTGAAATTTTACCGGAAGAACTACTAGCTCTTTCTTATTTAACTTATTTTCTTATTTAATTTAATAAATTTATCAAAAATTCAATGAAATTAATATTTTATATATATATATTTTTTTTATATATAAAAAATAAAATTATTTTTTTAAACATTATAATAATCACTGATTTTATATTAAATATATTTTATATTAAAAAATCAATGTATCGATGTTTTTAATCTAATAATTTAAATATATTTTTTACAACAAAAATGTTCAAATTAATACTTGTACATTTTTACTAATGTATTTATCTAACTTAATCGAATTATTTAAAATGATATTTATATCGAATGAATTAAATATTTGTTTATAAACATATTATAAAGTAATTTAACGTATATATAATATAAATTTCTTTTAAATTATTCTTAAATCAATTTTATCCTTTCATATAGATAATATAATATTTATATGCATATATTAGAATTATAAAAAAACATTGAACATGGTCATTCAAAATTTAACTAAAAAATGTATTCAAATTTTCGTATAAAAATTGATAATTATTCAAGTATTTTACAAATTATAAAATTATTTTTTAGTTAAACATTAAAAACGCAGTTGTGTAATTATAAAAATCATTTTTTTAATTGGTATGGAAAACAATATATTGCTTTAATTTTATCGTTATTAAGACAAATACTAATATTAATATTAAACCTAAAATAATGCCGTATATGTAAAAATATTTATTATGTAGTTACAATTTTTTATATATATATATAACATTATTTTAGATTCAATATATTATTTAATAGAATTGTAATAATTATGATTTTAATTTTTAAAAATATTTTATCAAATCTTAAATATTACCACTTACTAATTCTTTACTTTACTAATACTAATTACAGCTGATTAATCATATTATATAATTAGCAGTTATTATTGAAATATAATATGTAATATTATATAAATACACTAATTATATAATATTATATAAATAAAAAATAATATGTAGTATGACTAATTATAGTAATATATAATAAATACATAAAATAGCATACAATTAATATATATTAAAAAATATATTTTATACTATGTATAGTATAAATATATATATATACATATATATATTTATATATATATATAGTATAAATATATATATATATACCAGTCATGCATCATACTTGTCACATTATAATATTGATTGTGTTACTATAGCATATAATAAAGATAACAATTTTTGGACAAATAACTTCAAAGCATGATATTTTTTCAATTTTTTGACTGAGTTCAGAGAATTTTTCTTCTATCGTTTCAATTTGCTTTTTCTGTTATATGTGCTCATCTTCATTGAAAATAATATATTTTTATTAAATTTCATATGAAATTTAAATGTTTTTGTTTTATCCTGTTATATTAATTATTACATAGAAATTTTATATACTTCAATTTCTTAAATTATGTTTTGTCCAATATGAAAGTTTTTAAGCAGTATTTAAATTTATAATTTAAAATATTTTTTAAGAGTTTAAAATTTTAATCCATATAATTAATGATTAAAATAATTTATAATAAAAAACACAATTATTTTATATATAAATGATATATGTAACCAAATGTTTGCATTTAATATTAATAATTTTGTTTATAGAATGACCAAGTATTTGTTCAAATCTTTGTTCAATAATCATATTGTATTTGTGTTAATGTATGTATTGCATGTATTGTATGTAACTAATGTATTTGAGTTAATTATCAAGTGAATTTGCAGAAGTTATTTTTATAATTACATATAAATATCATATATTTCTTGTGTAAGCAGGGTAGCTGCACCACAATATGTAGTAACAATTATAGACAAGAATAAAAAATTAATACCAAATATTACAATTATTGTCAAATAAAATGCAGAAAGTTGATATTGATATATTTCTAATGACAAAGAAAAAGAATAAGTGTGGAACAGATGAAACATTCTTATAGTACTATGAAATTTAAATCAACCAGCATGGGTTAAATGAATTATATGCAAGTAAACTTAGTAAAGTATAAAAGAAGATATTAATTGTAATTCTAGATCAATCTGATACAGCAAAAGTGGAATGCATCCTCGTACTGTATACATAAAAAATTTTAACTTATTAATTTTTACAAATTTGTACAACCTACATACTGTTCTACTTATCTTCAAACTAATACCAATAATGGTGATATATTACTGGAAATAAATTAATTTTCATCATTTTTAATTTATGAAATCATTTATTAATACTTGTTTATAGATTATATAAATTTTTTCTTTCCTAATAAACTTAAAATAATTCATTCATCATTGTTATTTTGAATATATATATAAATATAACATAAAAAATCTGAGAAATAATATACCACTTATATTTGTCATATTCTTACTTTAAATACTGTATAATTAGTAACATTGTTATACTGACTTGCAAATATCAAATTTTTATATTATTAATTAAAAACCAATAAACTTAGATTTTAATTACACACATAATAAATAGGTAAACTATTTTTGTTGATGTGATATGATTTTTAGCTCAAAAGGTTAAGTTTTTTGTTTCATATTTTTTAAAAATATTTTATTTTAATTTTTGAAAATGATAATAAACGAGATTTACAATTGATGTTGAATCTTATATTATAAAACTACATAGTATTAATTTTGTATTTTTAATAAATTTAATTTCAAAATTGTTAATTATTGATAAATCATATGAATATATATTTTTAGAATAATTCATTATTCTTTTTTTAATTAAAGCATCAAACGAAAAATATTGATTTTTATTTTCAATTTCTAATTTAAATACATTAACAATAAAAAAATATAAATTTTTCAAAATAAAATAATAAAAATTTTATAATACTCTACATATAATGTAATAGTTCATATTTTATTAAAAGATAATCGAATGATTATAATATTATGAATATATAGTATTTAAATATCGAGTTGCATAACAAAGTAAAAAAAGAAATTTAATATAAACTAATTTAATTTTTTATTTTTTTTCCTGGATTGTTGCCAACACGACCTATTGGTACAGGTCCTCTTCCTCCTCGATTACCAAATGTACCTGAAATTTAATTCACTATTTTAAAGATTACTTAATTTAAAATTAAGTTATTGATTTATATATTATTTATATAATGAATCTGTTATTATTTTATACAAACATTATAATTATTTGTGTATTAAAAAACTTAATAACTAATTAACTAAATTAATTAAACGCGTTTACTTTTACCATTTTTCTATAGTTTTATAGTTTTATTTTATGTTCTTGTATGTAGTAAATATATTTTATTAAAGGAAATTTTATTTTCATTCGTTTTAACTTATAATTACAGATGTTATTTGAATTAATATTTTTTGTTATTTATTTGAAAGTTTGTTATCAAAATATTTTTCATTATTTATAAAAGTATATTTTCTTTAATAATATTGTTTTTTCAATTTATAATTTTTTTACTGTAAATTTTAAACGCCACACTAAATTGAACAGTCTTAAATTTGTTTGATTCAAAGGCTTTCCATTTAAAATTTTTTTCTAAGAACGTTTAATTGAGTCATAACGATTATATGAAATTAAAAAAATAAATGAAAATAGCATTTTAATGATTACATTCTGATTAAATATCTATATAAATGAATACTTTTTCAATGTTGATTTTAATATTATTGTTAGTTTTTCAATTATTTTGTTATTTTATATTATCTTAATTTATTAATAAATGTTTTTATATACCTCTTCCACCTCCACGACCACCTCTTTGATTTTGTCCACCTCTAATTTTCATTTCCCCTCGACCCCTTGATTTCATTTGAACATCCTCTTTTACCATATCAATAATTTCATCAGGTATCCGCAAATATTTAATTGTACTTCCTCTGATATAACATTCTGGCATTCTCCAAAATTTGTCGCCATCCTAAACAAAGGATTATGAAATTTAATGTTTAATGTTCAAGTATTTATTTTAATATGCAATAGATTTAATACATTTCATACTTTTATACTTTTTTCAATATCACTATATTAAGCTTTCATAATACCACATAAATAAATTTATAATATTAAATATTATTAAATAAATATGGTTTCATTAATCTGATTTAAGTTCGTATTCCTATAAACTTATATACTACATTAAATGAACAATAATATACAAACACAAAATACTTAAAAACAGGCTTTCATACTTTGAATACTCTATATTAAATATTTAAAATTTTGAAATTAAATTTGAAATATAATGTTAGACTGATACATGTTTGAATGAATAATTATAAATGTAAGCAATTGTAATTACAAATGTTGAAATATTATATTTTAATTGAACTTTTAAAAATTGAAAGTTTACCTTTATAAAATCTATTAATTAATTATCTATGAATAACTTTTTAAATTATCTCATATAAATATAATATTTAATATTTTAATAAATAATTTTACAAATTTATGAATCTTAAACCATCATCTTATTTTTTATTTAGGTGCAAGTTTGAATATTATAGATAGGTTATATAATTATTGGTAATTCATAAAATAGAAATAAAATTTTGAACTAAAAATAAACAGAATGTAAGTTATGCTTTGGTGTTATCTTTAACACTAAAGGATATTTTATAAATCTGAAACTTACTTTTAATGATAGAGGAAAGTAACAGAAGTATAAAATACATATAAAGTTATAAAATTATATAAATATTTGCTATAAAATATATTAAAATAAACATACATACTCAAGAACAAAACAATTTAGTAGTTTTCAACTGAGATGTTAATTATTAATAATATTTAAAAAGCATCAATATTTTAGTTTTAAATATTGCATATAATATTCGAATTAGGAAATACTAAAGTATAAACAACAAAGGTCTTCTAATACAATTTATATTCTTAATGCAGTTTTAGAAAAATCTAAAATTAAATTAATTACATCAAAAAATTATTATTAAATTATTAAAATATGAACTTGTTAGAATCAGAGAAAGTAAAACAAGTACTGAAATCCCATTCATATTCAAATTATGATGTATATTATAATGTATCACTTAATTTTTTATTTGTGGTATTTAATAGTTATATTTAATAAAAATAAAAATCATAGAATTTTATTTTAAACATAAATATATAAAAACTAATTCCATTATTTACAAGTGTAAGTCTTATATTTAGTAATTTATAAAATAAGTTGATTAAATTATTTATTTTTATTTAGTTATTGTAAATGCAATTATAAAACTAATACTACTAATTTGAAGTTGCTAATATTAGTAAAATATTTAATATTATTTTAAAGACTATTTTATTTAAGTAGTTTTTATAAAATTAAATAAATAAAAACGTGATAAATTAGTTTCAACTTACTCTTGATGTACAGATAACTTCTCGTAAATTAATATTCATCCAATTATCACAACTGACTAAGTGGCCATTATATGTTTCTCCATTTTTCAATTCTACTAACTAATAAAATTATTTTAATAAAGAAAAAAACGCGTGTACTAAATAAACATGATTGCATAGATAAATATTTATATTTAGATAAATTGAAATTTAATTTTAAGGTTTGAAATTACCATAGGATGATTCTGGGCAGTGCGTAATAAAGATAAAGGTAACTGAAAAATATGTATGTTTATAAAAATTAAAAGATTGTTTATATTTATATTTTTTATTATGTTATGTTTTTACCATATTAAATATTTTTCCACTTGCAGGAAACCAGTTTTAGGTTTAAAAATATAACATCATACGATTAAATGATGTATGTATGCACGAATGCATTCATTAATGTATATATATGTATATATATTTATATGAACTTGCGCGACTTAAAACGCATCTATATTATAACTATGTTATAACGATTATACTAAAGTAGGAGTGAATCGAAGAACTAATTAATTCAATTAGACTACAAACTCGAAAGATGGATCGTATAGATTCATTTGTTTATGCATATATACAGCTATAGTAAATAGTGTATCCTTCTGCCGCATGTCCAATAAAGATCCAAGTTAAATTTGTATTGAAAATGTAAGCAAATATAAAATATTTTAATAAATAAAGACATTAAACGTATTAAAAATAATAAACTAGCAATAAAAGGATTAAATTGCTATCGTTTTTTTGTAGAAATCTAAAATATTAACACCGAATATCTTAATATTTTCAATTTCTTCTATAAAACTTTTGGTTATTATTAAATTTTTATGATCTTGAAATCATTCTATATCTATATTTCAAAATATTATAATATGTACGTGTTCGGGCGCGAAACCCGAGTGTGAATTCTCCCCAATGATGATGTGAGGGAGAAGCAGATAGTGGAAGGGTTGAGATAGCAGGGTTCAAAAATCTCTCACTAACAGAATTATTTGAAATTAAAAGTCGTAAGATGATAAACGAATATTGTAGCAAAAATCACATTCAATGTAAACAGGTATTATTTAGTGACGACTCGAGATTTTGTCGAAATCACGAACATTCCGCCCGCCATCAACAAGGTGATGCTGATCTCCACTAGCTTGATAATAGGCCGCTCGAGGATGGTTGTAGCTGTCTTGAGGGTGATAGCACGAGAAAGGTTATCCTTTCCTGGCTTCAAGGCGATGATGCGCGCGAGAAGCCATTTACAAGGTGGAGAATGTTCGTTGGTGATTAGAACGATTGTACCAACTTGGATGTCATCATTTTCATGATGCCATTTTGAAATTGTTTGATGCGTCTGTAAATAATGTTTCGACCAGTGATTCCAAAATTGTTGGACTCGTTGCTGGATGAACTGCCAGCATAAGAGCCTCGTAGATGATAAATCGAGTAGTGTGGGCTCTGGGATGGCGTCGAGTGAACCTCCCGTCAAAAAGTGACCTGGTGTTAATACCGAGATGTCGTCTGGATCATCACTTAATGGGTCCATGGGACGTGAATTCAGCAGTGCTTCAATTTGCACTATAAGGATCGTAAATTCCTCCAATGTCAGGAATGCATCCTTCATGGTGCGTCTCAGATGGTGCTTCACCACAGCTTCCCATTTGCCTCCCATGTGAGGCGCTACTGGTGGATTGAATTTCCATGTGGTACCTTGTTGAGAGCATAACCTATCAATACATTGATGCTCAAGAGAGTATTGGGAGAAGAGCTTCTTCAAGGCTGTATTTGCTCCCTGGAAAGTCGTGCTACAGTTGGAGTACAGAGTGTTAGGTAGACCCCGATGTGACGTGAATCGTTTATACGCAGCGATGAAGGCCTCCGACGTGTAATCACTGACGACCTCAAGATGTATTGCTGAGGTTGCGAAACACACAAAAACGCACATCCAGCATTTCAGCTTCTGAGCTCCTCGGCCCCTGCGTGTTTTGTATAAGAATGGGCCGGCATAATCGACTCCAGTTTGCGTGAATGGTCTTGATGGCGTAACTCGAGCACCGGGTAGTTGGACCATCAGTTGCTGGGCACGGATCCCTCGCTTCCGATCACAGATCACGCACCCTGTGATGTGAGTTTTGACAGGAGCTCTTCCGCCGATGATCCAATATTGTCCGATCTTTGCTAGCGTGAGTTGTGTGCCTCCGTGAAGAGTTCTTTAGTGTGCGTCAGTGATTACACGCTTGGTGAATGTTGATTGTCGGGACAGGATGGCTTTATGTTTGTTTTCTTCTGGTAAAGCGGCCTCGTCGAGTCTTCCTCCAACACGCATGACATCCTCATCATCCAGGTAAGCTTGTAAGAGACTCATAATGTGTTTGGAGGGGAACTTCTCGTGTTGATGGAACTTGACGAGCTCGCGTGGGAAGAAAACAGCCTGGGTAGCTCTTATCCAATACAATCTTGCTTTATTCAGTTTCTCTCTTGTTATGTTCTCCGGAGGTGGGTTCTTTTGTTTTGATCTCAGCTGGTCTAGATAATTAAAATAGTGCGCAGTTATTAGGATTAAGGTATGGAGATCAGAAAACTTATTTATGGCTTGCCATGGGTAATCTGGCGTTGGCACGGCTAATAACAAGGGGCAGTTTTTGCGTGTTTCTTTCAGGCACTCGTCGTTGTCTCCATTCGGTTGTTTGAGCCAACGGCTTTTATCGTGTATCCATGGTGGTCCATTCCACCATAATGTGTGGTATCTCAATTGGATACCTGAAACGCCTCTGGTAGCACAGTCGTCGGAATTTGATGTGCCAGGGACATGTAGCCAATCTTCGTCAGGGCAAAGTTCTTCTATTTGGCTGACCCTGTTTCCCACGTACTGCATCTACTGGGATGGGTTGGCCTTTATCCAGCCCAAGGTGATCGTCGAATCCGTCCACATATATGTAGCCTTTCAATTAAAGTTTAATGTTTGTTGACAGTGATTCATTAATTTGGAAAGGAGAAGTGCGGCGGATAATTCTTTTCTAGGGATGGTTAGTGATTTTAGCGGAGCAACTCGAGTTTTAGAACAGAGTATTGAGGTTTTAAATGAGGTTCCATTGTAGACGGAAACGTAAATCAATGCTCCCATGGCTAGTTCTGATGCGTCGGAGAAGCCATGTAGTTCAACCACAGAATCACTCCACGTTTGCAGCCAACGTGGAATGGAGATGTTTGATAATTCGTGAAGAGCACCTCTGAGTACCCCAATAACGTGTTGGACCAGTTGGTGAGGTGCTTCTGTGGTAGTGGCGCATCCCAGTGGAGTTTCGCTTCCCAGAGTTGTTGAAGCAAGCGTTTGGCTCTGATCACTACGGGGGATACAAAACCGAGTGGATCAAAGATACGCGCGATTTCAGATAATACCTTTCGCTTGGTTTTTTCGGATAAATTGGTAGGTATAGATTCGCTGGTGAATTTGAACCTATCTTCACTCAAGAGCCATTTTAGTCCTAGGATTTAGGTATCGCAATCGTCAAAAGTTATACTTTCGCCTTGGTCGTCTCTCTCATTCAAATGTTTAATAAGACCTCGATGTGTGGTATGCCATTTAGCCAGTGGGAAGCCGCCGGCCTTACAGAGGTCACGAAGTTGAAGTGCTACCTCCTCTAGCTGCTGTGGATCATCTATACCTCCAAAGATATTGTCAACGTATCTGCCTATAGTAATGGAAGGCACAGCATGGGAGAACCTTTTCCCTTCGTCCTGGACAAGTTGCAGTAAGGCTCTTATTGCTAAGTGACAGTGGTTAAATTAAATGGCACGCCGTTGCTTTTGTTGTCAACCCATACGATTCTCTGCAAGTCCCAGTCGTCATGGTGAACCATAATTTGCCTGTACATCTTGGTGATATCCGTGGAAAATAAGTGTCTATGCAATCTAATCCAGAGTAACACATCGAAAATGTCCAATTGGAGCTTGGCACCAGTGTGTATGATGTCGTTAAGTGAATGACCTGATAAAGTGTTACTGGATCCGTTGACGACTACTCATAATTTGGTGGTGGCACCATCTTGCTTTAATACACCATGATGTGGCAAATAATAATGATGCTTATGAGGTGAGAGTCTCTGAGCTCGTTTCATGTGGCTTAAAGATTCATATTCGTTCATAAAACTTTTGTATAACTTGTTATAGTTACCATCTCTGCCCAGTCTTTGCTGTAAGCCTCTCAATCGTCGTTGAGCGATATAAAATGATTGTCCCAGAAGACTTTGTGATGATTTTAATGAAATTCTCACTATGTATCTCCCCGATGAGTCGCGAGTGTGTACTGAAAAAATGGTCTTTGCACTCTTGCTTTTCGCGGGTGTACTTGGATGCCTCATGGTCAGGCAGCTCCTCTTGTAGCCAAAATTTAGTGAGAATCTGGTCCAATAACTTATCATCGCTCATCGCTGTCGCATGATAGACACCACAGGTTTCATCAGATGTTGTAACCACAGGACCCGTGAAAAGCCACCCAAAGATGGATCCAATGGCCATAGGCATAAGTGGTGAGTGTTTAATGATGCCTTGCTTAATGACCTGGACTATGACATCTGCACCTAAAATGACATCGACGGAACTTGATGTTAGAAAGTCTGGATCTGCCAATGTCAGATCTGTTAGGTGCGGCCAATCTTGAGGTGGGATGTCGGCTGTGGGAATCACAGTTGTTAGCATGATGAGGACACGGGCATTAAAGGTAATGGCCTTTAGTGGCTCATTAGATGAAAGCGAGCTCAGTGTTATTAATGCGCATCCGTGCGTCTTATCATTCTCCCGTCCTCCTGTACCAGAGATGAGAATTGAGGATTGCATGCAGTTTATTCGAAGTTGACGTACCCGCTTTTTCGTTATGAATGAGAGAGAGGACCCAGTATCGACTAGCAGTCGTACTTTTACTCGGTTATTTAAGGAAGTGGCTTCTGCTAGGGCTGTAGCTAAAACAGAAGTATAAACACGATTAGGATTGACGATTGCACCCATTACCTATGGTGACGATACAGTATTGCCTTTTAAAGTAGTATCGTGGGACTCATCTTGGTGAAGCAGCGTGTGATGTCGACCACTGCATGTTCGACACCAGGTTTTCACGTTGCATTGTGAAGTGTGTGCATTTAGACAGAGGGAACATAGTTTATAGTCATTTGCTATTTGTTTTCTGTCATCAATTGTTAATTGTTTAAAATGTTCACAATTCACTAAGAAGTGTGCCCTACTGCAATATTTACACCTGAGTGGATTCTTCGAAGTCGTGCTTTATGCGGGATATGTATGGCTTTGCTGAATTGAAGTGTAAACACTTGCCCTTGGATTGGCGCTCGTTGATGCCGCGGAGTGAGGAGGGAGTCTTTGTCTAATCTTTGGTTGTGTTGATTTGAGGTGGGATGGATGGCGGCTTACCGGTCGTGAGGCTACGGCTTCTTCTTCCATCATGGAGCGCCTGACCTGACGATCCATGAAATAGACGAGTTGCTCAAACGTGGGGCAATCATCGAATTTTTAGCATTCCTCTCGCCAGGCGTGGGCGAGTTCAGGATCAAAAAGTCTCGCTGTGATGGTTACTAACATCGATTTCTCTATGTTACATTTCCATTTCAGGGCGGACATCCTCCTATGGCTCACTTTCAGATCACACCGGAGCTCTCGTATCGAAACAAATTGAATAGGCCTGAAACGGTCTGCCATAATAGCGGAATCGAGGTTAGCCTTTGCATGCATTCATGTGTCACCGTAACGTTTGGTTAATATGTCCCAGCTGACATCAAGGGAGTAGTGCTCAAGGTCCAGATTGGAAATGAACTTGAGGGACTCTCCTTCCAACGAGATCTTCAGATGATGAAGTTTCTGATAATCCGTGATGTTGTTATTTTGCAAGATGACGCTGTCAAAAGTCTTGCTGAACTCGGGCCACGCCAGGTAATCTCCGCTGAACTTGGGAATGACCATTTCAGGTAGTCGGTAATCCAGGCTAGACTTAGCTTGCGTTGATGAGTGAGGTATGGATTTATTATGCTCAGATGATTCTAACTGTCCGAGGGCTTTACACCAATTGTTTAAAAGGAATTCGTGGGTAGTGTTAAATTTGCTATGAAAATTGGTCAATAATTCAAACGCTTGGTTGAATATTTTTCTATTGTGTGGAGAGTCAGGAGTGGTGAGTTTTACAGCTAAGTTCATCATGGCTGAGATGAGTGAATCTTGTAGCTCAGCTTGCCTTGTATCACCGCTACGGTGTCCTCAGGAAGAATAGGCTGCCAACTGGTTGCCATTTTTTATCTTTCAGGGCTTCGTAATATGGCGCCGACACCTATTCAGACTCTTGGCAGTACGACTCCTTCTCTTGGCGTGGTTACGTGACGTTGCATGGGTCGGTCCGAGTTCGTTGGCTGGATCGGCGCTGGGGGCCCCACGGGGGCCGGTTCAAGCTCGTCAGCCGGATTGGCGCTGGTGACACCACGCGGGCCCTTCCAAGATGGTAGACCGGACCGACTTCAAGCTCGCGCGCGCCGCGTCAGTTCGCTGTGTACTTTGGGTTTCAACTAGCACTTTCCAAGAACGCAAGCCGACGTGCCTTCTATTACTATGGCCGCGATCTGCTATCTCTATCTGTCCATTATTCGGCTCGAAGGACCAAATGTTCGGGCGCGAAACCCGAATGTGAATTCTCCCTAATGATGATGTGAGGGAGAAGCAGATAGTGGAAGGGTTGAGATAGCAGGGTTAAAAAATCGTAAATTAACGGGGCCTGGGTGATGCCGATCAAAAGAGATATTTATT
>JAPYYT010002756.1:0-18137 GCA_030522565.1 Ceratosolen corneri | reverse complement strand
TAATAACAAATAATACCAATTTTCTTTGGTTTACTATATACAATACGTCTTTTTAAAACGATATCTTGATCATATATTTCAACCCCTATTTTAAAATAGTTTTTTCAAAGAGATCATATAGGATTAAGCAAACTAGTTCAACGGCCACGTAATCTCAGAAAACAATTGAATAATGATTGAGTATTTCACGTGTAATTCAAACTTGAAGATGACCGTACAGTTTATTTATTTTAACAAAATTCTTCGTTAAATAATAATAGTATGATAATACAGGGTCTTTCATCAACTATATTAATTTTAATTTAATATATAAATTTATACGTACGAGAATATAAGATATTTTTTGTCTTTCTATCAAAGCGATATGTTTCAATAATAAAGTAATTTTATAATATATAATATTTTATCGCCGAAATATGGAAAATTGTATTTTGAAACTTTTGAAAATATGAGAATATATGATGCGCGTGCTATACAATAGAAAAGTTAATCAATGAGGAAATATTTCGACAACTTTATTTTGATGAAAGAGATATTCGAAAGTATTTTTAAAAAAATACTTTTAATAAGTAAGAACATGAATTCACATTTAAAATTCGTCATGGAACTTACTCTATTCGAATAGATTTTCAAGATATTTTTTGTTTTTTTTTGTTTATATTGTTAAAAATCTAGTACGTGAAGCTTATATTTATTAAATAAAATCATTTTTCATTTATAGTTAATATAACAAGTTACATGGTTTCATATATCCTGTCAATATTTATAGTATTTCATTTATGAATATTTTTTATAATATTACTTTATTTTTTTTGTATACATTTACAAAAGCCAGAAAAATATTTAAAAAATATATTTTTACAAGCATAACAAATAAAATCAAACCTTTTTTATTACAAAATATTTTTCAGACCATATTCTTTTTACTACAAAATTGCTTATTATACATTTCTCATTATTTATTACAACAGTTATTAATAACTACAAAGTTCAAAACAAAAAATAATTGTAATTGATATTAAAGGTTTTAAAGAAACTTTATTTTCTATAAAACATTTCTTAAATAACCAAAAGCATGTTCGTAAGATCAATAAAGTTAACTTTCTCATTTAACAATTGTTACATAGTTTCCATAGTCTACAACGAATTTTATGTCAATACTGACGTAAAATGTGACAATTTTCCCAAAAATCACGACATTGGATTCTCTTCAATCGTAATTGGATTATCCTATACTTATTAATTTCGATGAAAATATACTACATGTTTATAGAAAACAGTTGTAAAAAAATTCATAAAATTAAATTTGTGAATTAATATTTTATTAAATTTTCAAAGAAATCACAATATCTTTTATTTTGAATATTAATAATTTAGTATAACGTTTATATAAAAATTATGACTGTCTGTATTACAATAATTTCCTGATTAAAATAAAATCCACTCAATTATATCAAAATTTTAATAGCGCAATTTAGATTAATAACATTATAGTGTATGGATTAAAAATTTTTATTTAATAAACGTTCTTAAGCTTGTACAAGAATATTTTTAAACATACTACTCAACCAACTTGTTTTCGTGCAAGGCAAAGTATGCTAGTTGCTAATTGTGACAATGCATTAATTGAAGAGCAAACGCTTTTTGCTACAGGGAAAAATTGGAAAAAATACACCTTGCATATATTGCCAATGAAATTTGAGCGCTACGATAGTGATGAGCCACCCTTTTCAAATTAAATTAGCTTAGTGTTTCAGTTAATAATTAATGTGTTGCAAAATGCTTGTTCGTAAATAAGAACTATTAAAACCAATTATTTGTTTGATTATTGATTGTCGATAAATTTACTTTTAGGATAAATCTATTTCTGTTTGAATGACTTAATTGGTTTGAGTTTATACATTATTTAATATAAAATACATTATGTACAAATTATCAATATTAAAGATATCACACAACCACATTACTTTTTAAACATAACATTTGATTTATTGTCCTCTCATTCATTATTACATAAATTAAATTTGCTTATTATATTTCGACAACATTTAAATTTTATATAATAAAGTAATTTTCGATAATATTAATAAATATAAAACTATGTTATATTTATTATATTATTATATTCTGGGATATATTATATATCCATAAATATAAAAATTACAATTTGCGATTAAAATATTTTAGAATAATTGTATATTTCTTTATTTTAATCTTGTATTAAATGGATGAAAAGTAAATAAATTAATTGACAAATTTTTATTCACGTGTAATTGCAGTAATATTATAAAAATATTCAACATAATTTTATTATTTACTAAGCTAACTTTAATTATGATGTGTCGATTAAAAATATTATTCAATTATAATTATAAATACTCATTCTTTAAAAAATTGTCGAAAAGAAAACTTTTATAAGTATAATTATGCAGCTAAGTCGATGAGTTTCTCAAGTGAAAATTTTTTCGTTATATAAATAGAATTTTATTAGGATATATAAATTAGATTTTATATAGGAGAGGATTCATAGTGTTAATATAAAGAAAAATGAATCAGTTACGAATACCGTATCATGTTTAATATTATATTATAAATATATTTAAATATGTTTTTTTTTTAATAATAAAAAATTTGCCTTATAAATATATAAATATTTAATATAAATATTTTTTAATAAACTTAATTTTAAATGTATTATATTACATAGAAAAAATTGATATTTAAGAGGAAAGTCAAATTAATTTAAAATACTAAATCATTGCATCAGCTTACGTAATATGAGAATTGCATAAAAGTTTTATCGCTTGTAATTTTTAAAGCATTGAACAAATAATTTTCGTGTTGAAAGTATACCTTTTTGTCCTTAAATTTTAAGTAAAAATTTTTTTATCTTTTATATATATTTATAATCTAATTTAATTTACAATCTATTTATAATCTAAATTGTATTTAACATCCTAATAATACTGAATATTCGTTAAAAATGATAATACATACTACATATATTTAACATTAAATTTATGCAACATGAAATATTAAATTTTTAAATTCATTTTGGATACAGTAAGCAAATTACTTTACATTACTTTACATTTAAAGCAATGAGGCACTTGCGATGTAGTTAATAATATGAATCATAGTTGTGTGAAATTTTATTATGAAAAATATGTTAAAAATGTTATAATAATAATGTATTCTTTAAATATTTCTCATATTTTTGAACAATATTTTAAAAAGTATATTATGAACATTGATAATAATATATAGATACAATAAGGCATGCCATCTGATTCAAAATGGTGTTGATGCGTTGAACTTTTCCCCTGCATTGCCTCGTTATACTCCTAAACTCGCCCCAATTATTTCCGAATCGCATATCACGTAAGAGTCATCGGTTTGGGGTTAGGATGAGTTTCCGGTGAAATATCGCAAGTGGTTACCCATGCAAGCTTTTGATACGGCCATATCAAAATATCGATATCCACGGCCATATCCACGGTTAGTGAGTGATAACTGATGAAATATCGCTATGGACCACTATATTATATAAATTTCTATAACTTTGTTTTCTATCATGATTTATTAATAAGTAATATTAATTAAGATTAATTAATAAGTATTACAATGGCGATCACTATCATGGGTAATAATCGCTTTTAGCAGACAATACATGTTTTGATGTACTATTTTATATTGCTTACTTCACTTCAATCGACGATGTGGATAGTTTAATTTAATTTCTTGCACAAAAACATATTATACTGTTATATATTCTCAGTAGTTTTGGTAAATTGTTACGAAATTAGGGTTTTCATTTGTAATTGTCCTAATATAAATAAATCATATGAATAATCTTCAATGAATTTGACAATAATTTGATAAAAACGTCGTTTCTATTTCACCCTTGAATAGTCCCCCAAGATTCTATAACAAAAACTGACTTGAAACTTTATGTTAATTTTGTAAATCATTTATTTTTTAATAAATTATTTTTAAAATTTATGTTATTTTATATAAATGGTTTAAAACATATACAAATAATAATCGAAGTATTATGTATATTGATTATGATACTATTAATTTATATATCTTGAAAATATATTCGTATTTATAAATATATTTATAAAACTGTATACGTAAATATTCCCTAATTGATTTTCATCAATTTAAAAAAATTCTACTTCGACAATTAATTTAATTAATTGTTCATACGTGTATATATGTGTAGTTTGAGATTGATTTGCGATGAAAAGATTTGTTAAATAAATTTTGATAAATTTTATGTGGTATTGGATGTTACGAATTGTAGTAAAAAATATTTCATATGTAAAATATTATTTCAGAGTTCGCTGCATCCTCATAAAATTAATCATAAATTAATAATAATAGGACTAGATTCATCAAAAACCAGCTTAAAATAGCAACACTACGATCATAAAAGAACTGATGCAACGAAACTTTTTAGCCAAAAATAATATTTTAATAATATTGTAACTGTGGTATTTCTAAAATGAAATTCTGTCTTATAGCATTTATTTAAGCAAAAATAAAAATTATATACAAAAATGCTATGGAAATTATTTCAAATACATTAATCTAAAAATAACAGATGCATAGAAACATACGACATCAAATATATAATCATGATAAAATTGTATCACATATTACGAAATGTAAAGTTTGCTAAATGCATAAAAATAATAATATATACTAATTAAATATTTTATAATATATTAGGTGATATTAACTAATATTTCACGGCTCAATGACGTTGGAAATAAAATAGCTATATTTTTACAGCGTATTTTGAACCGTTTAAGTTTCATCTTACAAAATCTCTCTAATTTAGACTGGAAACTATTGCGCAAATCGGGGGGTTATGAAATGAGGAAAACTGCTTTAATAGAAATCTACTGCATCAACCTGCCTATAAATTATATATAAATCTATTTATCTGCGACGAATACCGAAAGATTATGTATTCAATCAACAAAATAAACGTTATAGCGAAGGTTTTGCTCAAAGATAAGCGAATTGGGATAATTTACTTCTATTTTAGTCATATCTACATTTTTAGTTTTATGAAGGTAAATTTAAAAAATAAATACTTAAAAATACCTTACAAAAATTTTAAAGCTGTTAAATCACTTTTCAGTTTTTCAACGGGTAAAATAATGAAAATGTACGTTGATATTGCTTGATGAAAATTATCAGTTTATCGAAAGAATATTTAAATGGAAATTTTTACTATTATATAACAATTCATATGTGTATTATTCGACAAAAAGATTTTATAGTAATGAGTAATAATTATAACTATGTAATAATTATTAAAATATTTATAGTATTTTTTATAGTAATTATATTTATTATATATAGTAATTATATAGTAATAGTATTTATAGTATATATTTATAGTATTTTGTTTCATCGGTTCTTTCGCCCCTCCTTCGTTTTTTACTCATCTTTATTCATCTTCTTTAAAAGCATCATTCAAAGCCATTAAATGAATTTATGGTAGTAGTGTATATACATGCACGATGATTTGGTTTTGAATTACAAAACATTTTTATAATGAGTTCAGACGCATAAAGGTTATTTTATGATATAGTACTGCGAAAATGTTGGGTTTATTAAATATTTATTCAATTTGTTGGATAAAGTTTATCTTCTACTTAACGAGTATACTTCATGTATTATATACAGTTAATATAGGGAAAATCTTGAAATAGGTAAATTTTAATCGCGTTATCGTATAAAGTCTAATAGCAATGCTTTGTTTCAGCTAAAATAAATGATAATACTAGTATATTTGATATTGTTAATCTATTATAATTACTCGTTAGTTGAACGAAATAGAAAACAAAATTAAAGTATCTATAATAAATTAAAGATTAAAAAGCATCTTTGTAGCTATAGTTTTTTATGACAATTTTCAAAATCCTATCTACCGTGTAGTTCGCGTACATGAATTCATTGAGTAAAAAATTTTTTTGCATATGAGTAGTAGGCCTTGGAATTAAAAATTGCTATTCTAAAGAAATATAATTTTTATATTTCAAAAGCATTATTACACGTATATTGTATTTTGAAATGTTTGTTATAAAAACTACTACATTGGAAAGATTTCTTTATAATTGACTAGAAGATTAATTACATGTACTTAACTGCATTTCAAGTAGATTCGTGGCATAAAAAAAGTAAAATAATTATATATAACAAGAGTGTGTTTTCAACATGCAAAGTGTAAGAAAAGTAGTTATGAAAACTACATTTTCATCCATATATGACAATCACTTCTATAAAATTTATTAAAATTTAAAATAGAATGTCGAAGTCTGAAAATAGAATACAGAATAAATTTATATATTTATCAAGGTCTCTTCAACTATATTATTGCTCAAATAAAAAATATATGTTTGATACGTTAATACATGCAATTATTTGTAGATAATTAAATCAATTGAACTATACTTTTTAATATTTTTTATATTTCTCCCACTTTACATAAATATCTTAATTTATTTATTAATAAGAAATAAATTACAAATAATTAAAGGATAATAGTACGACCTCGAATACATTTATGAAATATTAACAATTATTTTATATAAAATAAGCGTATAAATATACGAACGAAACGAGGACCGTAATGACACAATTGCGAAGGAAAATAAACAATTATAATAATTATATTTATTAATTCGTACGATGAATTTAAGCAGTTTAATTACGCAACGTTAAATAGGCGTGTTAAAGGAAGGGTTGTATGGAAGTATCTAATATGAATGCAAAGAGTGAGAGAAGAATGCATGCATATCTTTATTCTCGAAAAGTGTATATGCGATCGATCATAAGCAACTGAAAGATTAATTTTAAATTAAATGTACTAATTATAAGCATTGGTAAATTCTGATTGGTATTCTAATTGATAAATTCTGAATTCAGATTGATTCTCGACCAATATACTTTTAATTCAAAGTTTACTGAACATTGTTATCCAGGTTACACTCAGCAAGCGAACAGACGCACAAATAGGAGTTATCAGAGTATAATTAAACTGTAAATTCGATGCTTAATTGCTCTACTACCTTTGTCCTTTGTAACTATAAATTCTGATATATCTCTATAAACTCCTACCGTCATGCCTTCCGTTAACTAATTATATATAAAAGTAAAATTATTCAAGTAAACTTCGATTAATTGCAGCTATCATCATATATTTATTTTCTATAGTTCAGTATTCGTACATTTATTTTATAGAACAATTAAGATTTTTCTTTTATTTTTTGTTATATTTTATTCAAGAATACAGCCAATAAGCAAGCCTTTCAAAAATACTTCATTAAGTATATTACAGAAAGGTGAATGCAGTTTTTTTTTATTTTTGCCTATCATTATTAATCATTATTACTTGTGCGCAATGATTTATTACTATGCAAAATAATAGGACAATGCATATTACAAATAAATATATTTATATTAAGAAAAAATTCAAACAATTTATTCAATACCACAAAAATATCGAGTTTAAATACGTAAATTTAAATTGCTCATTCTTCTTATTTAGAACTTCATTGCATTTCAAAAGCGTATAAAATTTATCTTTAATTCACATTTACCGAACTAAATGATTAGATTATTAAACAAATAATGCGGTCTCGTTAAGTTTATTTGCAAATAATAAAATAACATTAATACTACTCATAATTACAAAGAATTTTTCAATAGGAGATAGAAAAAGGTGAATAAATTTCGCAATTTTGGATTATATACGGTTTTTCAGAGCGATCAAGTTTTTTCAGCATTTATAGGGAAAACTGCTCTTTAACTTCATTCAAAAAACAATTTTTAACCTTGTTGATGCAGGCATCGATTTTGTAACTCATGAAACCCAAATAATCAAAGATACGAAAATATTGCAATTATAAAGAGAATATTATATTTTTAGCTAAGAATATAAATATAATTATAAATGTATTCAGCCAAAATAAAAGAATTTATAAAATATGTAACATTTTTTATTTTACTAGTTTAACGAAGAATTAATCATTACATTATTTATAAATAACATGTATTGTTTAATCGATTTTATTAGTAAAAATATAATCTTGTTCGCATTGTCCGAATTTGAATGTATTGGAAGTTTCAGTTTTATATGCACATGGAAAGAATAATATCAATTAACAAATCAATTAAGTTATTTTTATGCTACGAAAAGATTTAAAATAAACTTAAATGTAGGTTGTTATGTACAAACTATTCACTACGATTGGTTTTATTTCTGCATACATATCTGTTCTGATTTTCTGATTCACAATTTGATCGCTTCTACATAAAATTATAATAAGTTATATAGTTTACCTTAAGATATGTTCTTCTTGTCGCGAAATAATTTCTAAATGTATATATTGTTTAGATATTGTAAAATTAAAAATTTGATGTGCAATTTTAAATAGTGCAGATCAAACGATTTAATAACAAATTTAAAGGTTCAAAAACAAGACATTGGACAAGTTTAACGACACGATTGAGGTTAAAAAAATAAGTAAGAGAATTTAACTTATATTTGAAAACAAAATTGATGAATGAAATAGTTCTTGGTTAAAAGTAAATTAACAATAGCAATCTTATAACGAAGATTTCCTCGTATTAAAAAATAAAATGGAGTGGAAGAAAAATTTCCTATAAAATTAATACTGGAAAGAAAGCAGGAGAGAATATGAAAAAACGGAGTAAAGTGTGAGAAAAAAAAATAGATAAAAAAAGAAAAGCAGAGAGGAGCTGCTGGCTGGGTGTTTGAGGGATGATTGGGGCGGTTGAGTTGGAGGGTGGCCGAGGGTGGTAAAGCACTCGTCGGTTGGCAGGATCGATCGGTATCATCCGGATGAACCCGGCTCGAGCTGCTCGATGTCTGGTTTCGAGTTTTGCAATGGTGTAGAGTGAACAAGAAGAAAAAGGGAGTGAGGGATGATTAGAAATTACAGACACTTGATAAGCACATACAGATAAAACAAGGCAAGGCCAGCAATAAGGATATTCAATAAGTCAAAAAGCTAAATAATGACAAGCTGAAGCATTTGCAATGCTAGGAATATGCGTTAATAAACGCATCGTCATCTGCCGGAGTCAGTACCATTTGCAGCAGATTCATTATGGAACAAGATTAAATCTGTTCTTACACAAAGTCGAACGACTCTTAAGTCAGCTGCTAAGACGTGAGAATAGAAAGAAATTGGTTTTCATTCAAAGTACGGTTAACGAGACACGAGTAAATTATAACTACTCGACACCAATGAATGATGAACGCTTTTTTCTATTCAGTAAAAAAGACTGATAATGCATTCGAGTCATATGATATTGTTGTTCGTGTCAAAAGCTTTCTCAATTCTTAAATATAATATATATGTATATTGCACGTATTACAAATGTAGATAATATTGTATGCTAAACAGAATTTTTCGTGAGAAAATAAATTCGAGTGTTAATCGATCAATAGAACATACTAAATATTAAGCAAATATCCTGTTAGTATTGAATATCAATTTACTCGATAAATTCGTATTTCTTAATAATAAAATATTTTTAAAAATCATTTCTGATTATTAAATATTAAAATAAATTTTTACTCTGCTAATGAAATTAAAAAACTGTATACTGTAATTGCATTAACTATAATGTATGAATTTTAGATAATGTTCAATTTATTTCTATTTCCATTTTCCCAAGTTGCGATTCGAATATACACGCGCGCACACACACACACACACACACACACATATTAATCTTTATAAATTGAAATAATAAGTGTCTTAAACAATTTTTAAGACTGATAATGCGATGAAGTTTCAGTACTATATAACAACCTCCGTTGATTAAACATAAAGAAGTTTATATTAAATTAGATTAATTTAAAGCTACTATTTTAGAAGTTTATAAACATATAATATATTATAATAAATTCAGTATATACATATAATATTAATAATATTTATAATTATTATAATTATATAATTATTTATTAATTATAGATTAATAATCAAACATATAATATTAATAATAAATTCAGTAAAATTGCATTATTGCATAATTTATTAATAAGTTATATATATATAATATAGTATATATATAAATACAATAGGATGTAAAAATTTTCTAATTATCTTCAATTTCTAAATTTGATAAAATTCTGTTTGTGAAATGCCAAGCTTTACTTAATATTAAATTAAAAATATAAAAGTGTCATTTCAGTCACTTGACTTGTAAATTTGACATATTGAACTCGGAGTCTAAGATGATATACTAAAAACGACAGTCGGTGTAATTTAGCATTCTGGTATGTAACCAAAAGCTTCTTTATTTATAAGTAAAATGAAGATGGAAACATTTTTATTAATTTTGTTTTAAAATTATTTTATATGTGCAACATTAAAGTTACAAGTTTATATGCACATGAGTATTTGCTGATATGTACATGAAACTTAAAGAAAAGCCTCAAATTTCTTCATTGTTTGTTTTAACGAACAAGTTTTCTGAAGAAAAACATTATATTAAATTTGTATTTTTTATTTTAATTTAAATTTAAATCCATTTTTTATTTTAATTATTAAAAATGTTTTGGACATTATAGTGGCCTTTAAGTTATAGTGAAATTTGTAAACACAATTTAGATATTTATGTATTTATTTTACGTCTGATTTTATTTAATCTTTTTAATAAGTTTGATAATGTCAATATTGCCTGGGAAACATAAAATTGCATCAAATTACTAGTAAAGAGTATAGCATTGTGAGCACGCATATATAGACATAGTGTTAAGTAAATTTTCTCCAGTTGGAGAAAGGTATATATCAGAATATCTGAAAAGGCGTTAACGATACAAACAACGCATACTTCAGCGAATTTGAATAATCGTTGACGCATTTTTTAGCCAATTGTCGGCATCTCTACAAACTCTGACGCTTCGTGTAGACAGCTTTTGGCAAGCGATGGCTAAACAAATATTTACACATTGGTTATATAGGCAATGCATTTTCAATGTGCACTTCTCAAATCAATTATCAACGATTAACAGACCGTGACGACAATCACCAATCTATTAACAAATGGATACGCCCATGCACACACATGGGTCATTAATAAATTGTTCCGTCGTTGAAATCTCATTCGGGAGTTCACAATTGGAAATGTATGCACATAGGAGATAAATAAACGATTGGAAAAAGAAGAAGAAAGTCGAAACGAAGAACGGAGGTGAGAGAATCAAATAGAGTCCGCGTGCGACTGTAAAAGAAAATAGGTAGTGAGAGAAAAAATCGATTCAGCGGTCGCTTCAAGGAGAGCCTGACACAATGGATCCGACGAGCTCCGACCCTTTCTGTCTCGCTCTGCGCGCGCGCGTTTATATATGTCTGAAAGCATGCGATCCGAAGGTTGAGCTTTCGAGTATGTCGCGAACGATGATTGCCCGCAATTTTTTGTAGCTTTTTAGAGGCATAGGGAATCTTCAGACATTGCTGAAATAAAGAATGAGTTGGAAGGTTCGACGTTGTTATAGGCGTGGAATTGAGCCTCACTTTTCATTGATAAAAGATTAAATGAATTTTATGCTACTATGAGTGGTCGACTATCACATATGCATGTTGTATTTCGTATTAAGCAACCTTGACCTTTGAAAAATTCGATTTACTTATAAAACAAAAAGAGATTATGCACGTGGGTTTTTTCATCTTTGAGCTTTATTACGTAAAATTTGCCAAGACGATACCGTAGCTTGTTTTCGGAATATTATCAATTTATCTGTATATAATGTATTTTACTAGAAATAAGAATGTGAATTGAATTATCCACGTACAGTTGCGATACTTAACATTCATAGTTTAAACAAAATTTTGTTAAAAATTATTACGGAAAATATACTCAAAACTTATACGTACACTTGTTTTATATAAAACAATCAATATAATCTTAAAAAGCAAATTTATGATTGTAAAGATTAGATCAACTTATTATTTATAATGCGCACTAAATGTGCTGAAAGTGCTTCTTTATGTTATATAATAATATTTAATTAATTACGAGAAAGATTAATTAAAAGTCAAATTAAAATTTATTGTATTTGGCATGCATATTATATTTCATGGAAATTAGTCAAATATTATTTATTATTATATTAACGCAGTTAACATTTTAAGCGCTGGTGAGTATTAAACCAATGTGAAAGTTATTAAAATAAATTTTACCCAACTTATATATTTTATTTATATATATTATTATATATATATTCTAACTTATATATATTATATATATATTTTGCTGACAATTTGCTGAATCTAAATCTATGTACTAGATGTTCATTACATCAAAAGTCAGTTTAATATGTCAAAAATAAATTAAACAATTCTAGAAACTCAAAAAATACTTGTAAAAAGAAGCACTATTACAGAACCTTTTTAAAAGCTACATAATTATATTAAATGGTTTAATATATATTACTATTGTATTAAATCACGTAAATTATTGTTATTAATAATTTCGAGTTAAAATATCAATAATTTAAGATTGTATTAAACAATTTAGTTTCACTATAAAAGTATTAGAAGATAATGCATCAAAGATTAACAAAACAAATAAATTAAGAGATTTTAAATGCAATTTTCTTACATTATTAATGAAATATTTAGCAAAAAATTATTTTGAAACAAGTAATGATAATTGCTAAGAATTAAAAATATATATGTACAAGATGCTTGGTTTAATGATTAGAATTTTTAATATTTTTTTCATATAATAATTATTGTGCATCTGTAATTTTCATAAAAATGCATTTTCAATCTTTATTTTAAACTGTAATTTATACTTTAATAAAGAAAGAATATATTTATAATCTTAAACAAAATAAATTATTATGGTCTATACCTTCTTTAATTATTTTTAAAATATGAAGTTGTTTCTGTTCTTCATATTTTAACCCTCGGTAAAACCCATTCGTTTTTTTTCAATATAGCATTTGTAATATTTAATAATGCAGTTATTTTTGTTAATAATCACATACTAAAATGTAAGCAGCTAGTTAAAAATAATTACACTTGGTAATTGTTTTTAGCTGGCTTACTTTTCAAACAAAATATGTAAATATAATAAAATAAAAAATGTTATTTTAAAAACAATTATTAACGAAGCATTGACTGTCCATTATTATTTAATAATAATTATACTTTTTTATCATATGCAGAATCAATTGGTTTTACACAATCACTTTTAGCTGGAATTATTGACTCTTAATACTTTATCTTAATACTTTGTACTTAATAGTATTTCTAATTTTTCTATCAATAGTTTCCATTTCAATATATTTTGTTGAAAATTTAATGTTTTCTTCGTATTAGAAACATATTGAATAAAAATATTATAAAATATTGAGGAGCATTACGCATTTACTACATTGAAAACTCATAATTGTGAGCAAAAAATCATCGCAAAGCTCTGTTACTTGACTTTGACTTAGTAAAAATGCAATTAACGTCAATGATTTATGCAAATGAAGTGCACTTTAGATTTTTGAACGTATTTTGTGTGAATGCTCATATAAAGCAGCTTGCAATGCGAGATGCTTTGAATTATCGGTGTAAATATTTTTTCGACCTGCATTGAAACTACTGAGAATAATGTTCATTATTACAAAAGCAAATCTCTTTATTATATACTATTTAGTATATTATATAAAGCCATATTTATTTAACGTAAAATTAAATTTCAAGCCTTGCATTTATGGACTATGTTTCAATTTCTATTAGGTTAAATACAAACTGTTGTCGTCATAGTGTGCTTCCAAAATTTAAGGGCGTCTTTTAATTATCAAAATAGCATTTGTTTACTGGATAAAGTATCCGTTGGTAGGAACATATACGTTTGAAGCTATATTTTAAACAATAATACTTTGTAGAATAAACGCCGATCAACAATTAAAACATTTATCGCTGTATAGAATAAGAATGTAGTAAGCATTACAATTGATACAGAATTTGCGTAACTCAACGAAAATCGGAAGTTTACATAATAGTTTGGCTTGTATTTTACTAAAAAGTTACTCTTACAACTATAGAGAATAATAGACAACTAACACATTGTTCTTACGATTTATCAGTATTTTCCATTAATTTGTTTTCTAATTTTTATGTTAAATGTAATACTCTAACTGAAAAAGTTCATTCCAAGATATATATTCTGCATAATATAATAATTCGAATTAGAAAATAAATAATTGGACATGTTTAAATCGTGCAGTTGCTGTCGTATATAATAATATTCTTGGCACCCAATTGATATATTGTAATATCGTGTGCTTTGCATGATTTCATATAATAATTTATTATTGAATAAAATATATATTTACAAATACAATTCATGAAATGCATTATGTGTTTAGTCTAGAGCATTCATGAATTTTAATGAAAGACATTTGACAATATCAATCTTTTTATCGCGAACATATTGTGACACATAAGCTAAGTAATAAGGATTTTCTATATACAATGATCGTGATTTATATGCTTTTGGCAGTAAATTAAGGTGATTTTCTCTATAAATGTATGACAAAGTTTTTCTCTTTATTTTAGATGCAAATTTGCAACTTGAATAACCAAACATCAATCCGTTATTAATAATAAATATATCGAAATATATATTATCGATGTTGGCTTAAAGAGCTAGTTTTCGAATGCATTCGCTGATCATCATAAATTTGCAATAATCACTGTAGCTTTTTGAATATATTAATTCATTTTATGCCTGAATTTATTCCAGCAAAATTGATCATAAATTTGTGGGGGCCTACACTATACGTAAGCTCGTGCATTAAAAGCAAAAATGAAATTTTCGGGCGCTCGTTTGCAATCTCAACTGCCTTTTATTTCATATCAGAAAGCTACTGTCGGAGCTGGTCTGATTTGACACATTGTATATACAATATCATAGCTTCTATCGACGTTAATTACAATTATAGTACACGTGATTTTTCATCGCAAATGAACCCGATTCTATCAAAAATATCGAAAACCAAGGTACAGTAAAGAGATTAAAAAGAAGATGAAGAGATGAGAGTCAAGAGAATTCCGGAGATGCGAGGAGACCATCGAGTCAAGCGATTGAATGGGTAAATTGCGTGCAGGTGCGCACTGCGAGAGGATCGGGTAAAGAGATAGAGATAGAGATAGAGATAGAGATAGAGAGAGAGAGAGAGAGAGAGAGAGAGAGAGAGAGAAGGAAGGAAGGAAGGAAGGAAGGGCAACGATGGATAGTGGCGTGTATCATGCGTCCGGGAGGGACTCTATATATACAATGTAGCTTGGCAACAAGCGGTCGGAGCAAGTTGCGGGGCAAGGTCGAGCCTCTCTATGTGACGCTTAGTCTCCCTGCCCCCGGCAGCCACTCCGGCTATTTTATTCCGGCATATATTTATTACGAAATCCCAGCGTATAGTTACGACCGCATACGCGAGTAAATGAGTTAGTGAGTGAGAGGGAGAGAGAGAAAGAGAGAGGACGAGGTGGTGAGTTTACGTGAGTTACATGCATGTGTGACGTCCGTCGACTATCGCTCGCACTCTCGCACTCTTCAATGCGGGGATATTATACGCAGTGCAGCCGCATTTTGTAGTGCGACTACAGCAATATATGAGTCAATGAATATAAATAGTCCTTACAACGAAAAGAGGAAAAAATAAGAGAGAAAGAGGCATAAAAAGAATACAATATCGCTACAAATATGTGTATGTTATTCCATTAAAATAGCGTTGTTATAAGATGTAGGATGCATAGAAAACGCTAAGAGAGAGAGAGAGAGAGAGAGAGAGAGAGAGAGAGAGGTGGATTGAATTTGTTGCGAGGGTGAGCACATGCATTAATTTCAGGATTACTAGTTTTGAATTATTCAGTTGGATAATATTATTGGACAATGAATCGAAATAAATGTATGAACCCAGTGGTATATTTGATAAGTAAAATAAATAAAATTTTTTACAGTACTATAAATAAGAAGAAAAACCCAATCTAATTTTGTCAAAAATGTTTAATTTTTTAATTAAATAAATATATAATTTTGTTCTATTTATGTATAAAATTTATACACGTATTTACGACATTTATTCAAAATTAATCGATAATTATATAAACCATCCCAAGTCGTAGATTTTAGACTTGATGTTGAAATATGAAATGACCAATCAAATGATGTAATCAGATATTGCTTTTATAAGATATTCCCTATTTTAAAATGTATACATTAAATTTATAATCGATGATCTAAGGCATCTTGGTATTAATAATTGATAAAAATTTTATACAATTTTCAAGCTAAATTTTTATTTAATCAATATTTACACTTTATTACCAATATTATATAAAGTCTCGATGTGAAAATTGTTTAGCGCAATATATTTAATGAGTTCAAAATAAAGAATAATTCCTTTTAAATAAAAACAATTTGATAATCATATATAAATATATTTTTTTAATCCTAAATATAATCTTTTCGTAAAAACAAAGTTTTTACGAAATAAATTTTATAAAGCTAGGAGGTTTAATTACATATGTTGCTAAACAACTTTATGTATTATAAAACATAAATATAAATCCTTAAATATATCACTGATTGATATACTGCATTTTATAATTACAAATATTTATAAAATTTTGTTTAAGAATTTATTTTACTTCACATTGCTACAGTATCTAATAAAAATTTCATTTTTAAATTTTGAATAAAAATATCGCCTTTTATTTTTTAATAACTATGCATGAAAAATTAATAATTAAAAGTATATTATTTTTATCAGTAACTTTTAAATATAATTTAAAGATTATAACATACCTACAAAAGCAATTTAATCTTTATACAATTAATATTACATAATATTTTCGGTATTAAAAATAATGTCATTAAATTGAACGTATAATTAAATTAAATTAAATATATTGACATTTTATATACAAAACGATAAAATATTGATAAAAATATTTTATTCTATTGATTAATAAGCTGTTTATATTTAATATTTGTTAATATTTATTTCCAATGAAAAGTTTTTAAACAAACGTTTATCAATTTATCAATTGTTATACTGATGTTGACAACATTATAAAAAGAAAAGTGAAATGATTATTAATAGTTGAAGATGATACTTATGTTATTAAAAAGATAATTGAAATATATTTATAATTAGTGACAGTTGAAATTGTATATATGCGCTAAATATAGTAAATAATCGAATTCACTTAAGAATTCTGATGTTGAGGCATTGACAATAGTTTGCTTTGTGCACCTTATCATTACGCTTATGTCAATTACATTTACAGTGTCTGCATTTAATTCCCATTAGTATTTGTGAAACATTAGAGCGCAATAAAATGTATCATTTACAGTCATTGAAAATATTCTCTTTCATATTACATTACCATTATTTACACGATCACACACGTTCCTCAAGTATTCAAAGTTGTTACGAAAAAAACTCACTTCCATGTTATGTATTCTGTTACTATTGTTGGACAATAATATAGAATTCAACAAGCTGGTTGGTACTCAAACAATAGCTTATAATTATTTTGAATTTAAAATAAATTTATATTATGCAATGTTTTATCAGTATTTTATTTCCTTTTTGATTTTCAAGAATTTAACCTTTTGAATATTACGAGGCGAATAATCCGCTACATTACCAGTAGACTCAGATATTGAGGTAAATTCCAAGGTACAAAAATTTGATACAATATTCAAAACGAGTTTTCATCAATACGAAAAAAAAGTATTATTACTGTAGCAAAATCCGCTTGTTGGTAATGTAAGACATCTATAAAATATATTTATCCACGAATCTAATTAATTAAAATGCAAGATTAAATTGCATCCAATTAATCTTTTAAAAGTACAAATTTATATTCTAACTGAGAAATATATTGCATATAGCATGCTACATTTAAACGCGCGCATTTAATTAAATCAGTTTGATTATGTTTAAGTTACTCAAGCATATAATTTTATAAGCATCCATTTTTATCCAGTAGATATAGATCATATCTATACAGACATGTATGGTAACTAAATAAATCGGCTCGTACTTTTAAGTTCAGCAGATTCTT
>JAPYYT010002755.1:0-15929 GCA_030522565.1 Ceratosolen corneri | reverse complement strand
ACAGCAGCAACAAAATATACAACAATCAATACCACAGCAGCAACAAAATATACAACAATCAATACCACAGCAGCAACAAAATATACAACAATCAATACCTCAACAGCAACAAAATATACAACAATCAATACCTCAACAGCAACAAAATATACAACAATCAATACCTCAACAGCAACAAAATATACAACAACCAATCTCACAGCAGCAACAAAGTATACAACAATCAGTACCACAACAGCAACAAAGTTTACAACAACCAATTCCACAGCAACAACAAAGTATGCATCAATCAATATCACAACAACAACAAAATATACAATCAGTATCACAACAACAAAATATACAAGCAATATCACAACAACAAAACATACAACCTATTCCACAACAACAACAACAATCTATATCGCAACAACAGCAAGTTGTGTCTCAACAACAATCTGTATTACAACAGTCACAGCAACCACCTGTACATCAAACACTCCATCCACATTTACAGCAACATCAATCATCTGTGCAACAGCAAAATTTTCATCAACTAACCGAGACAGTGATGGTAGAAAGAAGCCTAGTAAAGCAAGAAACTTTAGAATTACCAAACACTATGTCATTGGAAACTGTTTCAAATGCACAACAAGAAATTCAAATAGCATCTGGAATTTTACCTGTAACAACGGATGGGTAACGATTTACTCATAATTATCTTTATTTGATTATCTTTCTCTATTTCTTAAATATATTTTAATATTAAATTTGCAGAAACTCATCAGAAATCCCTGATAATTCAACATTGACAACAATGACAACAACAGAAAAAAGCAAGATTAAACGAACAGGAACAAAACGAAAAAAACCAGGAATAAAATTAACAGTACTGTCGGTTAGTAATATTGAAAGTCATGCAATATCCGTAGAATGTCAGCTAGATACTAGCAAACAAAAGACTGTTACGTTTAAATTTGATCGAGATGAAATGGTTCCAACTGATATAGCAAATAATTTGGTAAATTTATAATAAATGTATTTTAACATTTTTTGAGGCATTACTTAAATTAAAAACAACTTATTTTTTTTTTTTTACAAAAGGTAGCAGAAAATCTACTACCACAATCTCAACGCGAAACTTTTGTCGAACTGATAGAAGACATTGTCAAGCAATTGCGTCTTGATCCGTCTTTAAATCTACCATTAGTTGCCCATGGACCACCTGATCAGTCGGCTGGTGGTAGTCCAGTTACCAGTCGTAGACCTCGAGAACGTGATCATAGTCTTGATATGTCAAAGGTAAAATTTTGACCGTTATTAATATTATATAAGATTATCAAAGCATTGTTCTTTGTTAAAATCGGAGAACTACGAAAGTTTTGCTAAGGCATTCTTAGATAAATATAAAATTTTTTTAAATTCTACAATTTGGTAAATAAAGTTATAAAAATCGTATGTATATTTGTCGTGTGTGATTTTGGACGCAGCAGGTGAGACATGGCTCGCTAACTCGACAAAGCAGCCACCGTTCTTCGTACAAAGTTCATCGTAGGCACCGTTCGGTGAGTTCAATCCTTTCCTCTCTTTCTCTATTCACTTGTTCTATAATTCTATACACTTTTTATCTCGTGTTTCTTTCTTATTTCAATTCGACCTTCTATTTGGTTTTCTTATATTCGCAAAATTGTTGACAGTAAAATAATGTCTGTGCCTTTTTATTGATGTGCATTTTCAATGTCATTTGTGAGAGATTTTCATTTTTTTTCAGAAAGCAGAAGGTCCTGATTATTTTATTATTTAAATTTAAGCTATTTAATTTGTTTCAGTAATTTTGACGCCGTTACAGATGAACAGAATTTAATTTTAAATGGTTTTATATGCATGTTTTTTTCTTTATAATTTAACATATTTGGTAGTATATTTATAAGTATTTTATTTTGGAAAGGTTAGATTCCTAATTGTCAGATAAACAAGATTTTGTATCCCTTAGTATTATTATTTTTAAACTTTTGGTTTGCATTAAAACAAAATATACAATTAACCCAGTTAATACAATTTTTTAATGGCTTTAAATTTTTTTATTAAGTAATCATTTTTGAGATTTCATAACTGTATGTTTGATGTGCAAATTAATTAATATTATTTATTACAAAAAAAAAAAACTTTAAAAGTTTGCTTAATGCCTGTAACAATTGTGTATTATGTGTAAAGGACAGAAATATAATTAATCAATGAAGATGTAATTTGCTTTCAAATTTGTTTATCAAGTTAAAGTGCCATGAAGTATAAATATAAAGTATTTTGGAAAATTTAAAAAAAATTAATTGGATAAAATTTTGTTTCTTGCAGAGAGATGAAACCTCCAATACTTCTACACCAACAAAAATTTTACCAATTGACCAGATAATATCTCATATCACAAATGCTGCCCTATCAGACAAACAACAAACTGCTGTAGGAACAACTGATACTCAAGTTCTGCCAAGCACAGAATCAGCTGAGGCTTCAAGACGTTCATCTACTTCAACGCAAAATACAGACATTCTAACACCTACCAATCCTATTGATTTATTAGATAGTCAAGAAAGTATAATTTCTACAACTTCAGTTATAACTGTAATTGAAGCTGATTATTACAATCAAGATTTAAAATCAGAGATGACTAATAATATTACAGGATCGTTACATGAATCGGCTATTAAATCTGTACAAGAAGTTGACACTATAATAAAGAAAAACGAAAATGCTATATCTATAGGTAAAATTTTAATTAAATTAGATAATATTATCTAAACATAAAATTCAAGAGACATTGGTATATATTACTCATTAATTATTACTTGATAAATTTATATATATAATGTTAAAAAATTTACACAAAAATAATTCTGCATTTTATTTGCAACTGAATAAATTGCCATTTAATTTTAAATTATAAAAATAATTTATTTTGAAACATTTGAATAAATAATATAAATTATATTTTTAATGATTACTTTTTAATGGCCGGTAACGTATGTAGGTAATTCATCAAGGGAAGAAATTATTCGAAATCAAGATGCCCAAGATGAAAGTTTAAATAGGGAAACAATTAATTTGGAAAATGTTGACAATCAAAAATTGGCAGCCCCACCAATGCGAAAAATTTCGCGTTTCCTTGTTAGTCCTGTAATTGAACAAAAAACTGTGATTTCCGAAGGGGAAACAACAATTCAACATGAAGTTGTGGAAAAAATGACTGTATCAATAAAACCAGAAACAGTTGGAGCGTCCGAAAGTATAACACATTCTAACTGCATGGAAAACGTACAGAGTACTAAAACATCTATTGAAGAAATTGATATTGGGGTAAAAATTCGAATTGTTAATTTTAAATCAACATATAATAATATTAAGTTATTTAATGCTTCTCAAGTTTCATATGAAAATTTTCAATTAATTGTATAACTTCTGGTATATAAATAGATATTATTCCTTTTTTGTATTTTTATTATTTAAAATTAAAATGCTCATTAGGCTCAACAAGCAATAATTCAACAACAATCACAAACAATGCAACTTATTCAAAATTCTGGACAAACAAAAAATGATGCAACCCTGATTAATCAAATATTAACTCAGAATTCAACTACTGGTTATCTTATCCATGCGAAACAAAGTACTGCTAATGAAATTGATCCAGTACCACAAAGTCAACAAAATACTGCCATGACCACGTCCATTGCCGATATTCAACAAAATCTTTCAATAGCTTCTACAGCAATACAAAATCCAAGAATAATACATCTCGGTCAAACACAACAGGAAATTCCAATATCTCAGATGCAACAGGTTTGAATTTATTTAGCAAAATTACATAAAACACTTGTTATAAATAATTATATATACTAAATAAGTTTTTCAATTGTGTATTATTTATTTAATAAATAAATAAATCGATTTATATTGAAAGTTTTATAAATTACAATCGTAGAGTAATAAGCACGATTTTAAATCTAAATCCTTGATTGGCTCTTTTGTACAGGCTTTTTAGTGAATATTGTAACATATCAAGACTTGTTTAACTTGATATATTTCACAACATTATGATACATTATTTATATTTTTAATAACAATAAATAAAGCAATTTTCAATCGGAATTAAAGTCAAGCAGAAGAAATCTTAATTTATTAATTGTCGTATATATTCGTCGATATTCCATACTTTCTTTGACCAAGGATATAACTTTTCACTGTCTCCTATAATTTCTTTCTCTGTTTCACTCATTTATTTTATATTCTGTTATCACTCACCTAAAATATTTTATATCATCTTTTAATATGTATTATATAATTATATGATAAATTAATATGTTTGATAAGAAGGTGTAATAAAAAATTCACTATAGAATAAAATGAGTAATCTCTTAATTTATAATTTTAAATACAATTAATTATTTTTAGATGCGACAAACACAGCAACATGTTAATATTCAAAGTTCAGCTCAAAATCTTCAGCAGTCGAGTACAGATGAAAGAAATCGTAGAATTTCAAATATTTCAAATAACTCAAATATTTCTACTGATTCACAACAATCAGAAACAAATAATGCAAACATGGAAGAAAGAAAAGTATCTAACATACCAAATCAACATATTCAGCAACAGGTGTATTCAAGTCAAAAGTCACAAGATGGTATTTCTAATGGTGCCCAGATAGCAAGTGGAATTGGTATTGTAGAAGCTGCTCAACAAACGCAACAAGTTGTTCATCATAATGCTTTGCATACAACACTAACAGGACTTTTGCCTTCTGCTAGTACTCAAATTCCATCTCAAACAACTATAATAACTGAAACTGCACCAAAAGCCAAAGCAAAGGAAGTGTCATCGACATTGCCAGATCTCGCTCAAAATTTAGCAAATATTTTATCAAATCCTAAATCAAAATCTGCCCATTCCATGGCTCAAGGTCATGAGCCACTTCAAAATTCCACAGTAATGCAACCAGTTCTCCATTCCGAACAATACTTTCAGCCAATACAACCAGAAATATGTATGCAAAATCTACAAATTCAACATCAATTGCAACAAAATACGCAACAGGTAATTAGGGTACATTAGATATAACATGATATTCGAATTATATTTATAGTATATTATTTATGTAGATTCAACCATTAATCATTCCGATTTATTTTTAATATTATTTTTATTTTTTTTTAATATTTAAATATTAATTATAATAATATTTTTCTATAATTTAGACAATACAAGCTCAAACGAATTTTTCATCGAACATTCCAACTCAGACACCCATTTTACAACAAGCATTAGTGCAAGCAACTCCACAAGCCAATGTTCAACAATCAATTGACACGCAAGTACAGACGCAAGTTTTACATAATCAGCAACATAATTTGCCATCACATACGACAATACAAGGCCAATGGGTTGTCCCATCTTATGGAACTTTACCAGGACAAAATATTATTCAACTTCAACCTATACAGCATGTTCATGTGATACAGAGTCAAGCAACCTTACAGCACATGATGCCAATTCAAATTCAACCTCAGACTCAGATACAGCCACAACAAAATATGTCAGAATCTATTGATAATTCAATGCTAATTGAACAACAGAATTTACAACTGAAACTTCCAGAGGCAAAACATATTGCAACAAAAAGTGATGATATAAATTCTGAATGTAATATTAGCCGGTAATTAATTTAATTAAAATATGTGGCTAAAAAGATAAATTTCTCTTTTAATTAGTATTATGTTAAATATTTTTTATCATTTATTATCCTTTTCTGCAATATTTTTCTACAAATTTAATATTAATACGTATAAAATTATTTATAGACGTACAAGCTCCGATTGTCAAGTAGTTTCTTCAGAAAATGAATATTCCAGTCATGATATAACTCCAGAGCACACTCTTGTTGAATCAGTAGAAACAGCTAATTATCAACAGCAAATGACACGAGAGCATCATCGGAAGTTGAGCCAACAAAATTCTTTGGATAAATCGACGGAGAGTTGTACGGGGGGACCTCAAACTATTGCCGATTTGCAACAAAAATTGGTACAATTAACTAGTCAGCCATCAGAATCTTTGAATGTTAGTACGCCACCAATCAGTCATCCAGCTACGCCACATATTCAACAAATTACAAGCATACAAGATGCACACATGTTTACTTTACAACAAAAATTCGGTACTATACCTGGTATACCTGCCACTACTTTTCAACCCCTAGTATGTAGTATTCATGTACAAATATTTATTTATGAATATTTGTTCACATCAAAAGTTATATTAATAATTTCATAATTACAGACTTCCCTTTCTCCTCAGTCTACAATCCATTCTGGTCATTCTGTATTTATTAACGAAAATAATAGTGGGTTTGATAATTGTGTAACTGGAGCAATAATGGAGCAATCCACTTCTCATAACACATTTCTGCAAAGTGTAAGATTGTTACGTAAAATTAAATTTTTGAACAAATTAAAATATTAAATTCAAATCTTAATTATAGGATACTTATAAAATTCGTTAAATTTTAATATAACATATATGTGAATGTTTTTAGAATTTAGATCTTGAAAGTCCAACTCCAGTATCAGGAGGTGGTCTGTATGGTCAAGAAATGGCTAGTCCAAACAAAGAAAATGCAAAATCTCGCATGCAAAGACCTGGTTGTCGGCTACAAGAACTCGAGCATGAACTTGCAAAGATTCATCAAAAATCTTCTAATATTACAGCAACATCATCTTCTCAAAATTCGATAATATCTGCGCCAGTGACAATGATTTATTCTGCACCAGCGCAAAATCTACCGTACCAACAGCAACAAGCACTTCTCTCAACTGTTCTACCTTTGAATAATGTTTCAGTAGCCACTGTTGCATCCAATGTCGTTACATCCCTCTCTAATGCCGAAACTTTTATCCCGCATGAAAATCAAGACAGTTCTATTACTGCTGTAGAGGTGATTATTACGAATTGAATTTGTAAAATATCGGTGATTTCAGAAAATTTGCCGTTCATCTTATTCGAAGTATTTGTGGGTACTTAAATTGCATTGATTTTATTTTTTTCAATCATAGCGCATCACGCTTAATCAACCTGTGAGAAAAATCTCAAGGTTCATGGTTTCAAAAGTGGCTGGTCCACCTACAAATGAAACACCTTCACAAAATCCATGTTTAGACGATGGAAAAAATGTGGAGAGTAGAACATGTATAGGATCCTGCCATACTGATGAACATTCAAGTAAGATAACTTATAATATTGATAATGTTTATTTTTAGATCACAATTTTTTAATTATTTAAAATTATAAACAACAACCAAACATTTTACAGTTGGTGCAACGCCAATGCAAATGTTACATAATCGAGAAGGTTCTGCTCCTCCAATTCAAAATTCAATTTCGAGTAACGTTTCCTTATCCGAGGTATTTCATCTACAATTATATTGTTTATAAATTTTTATTGTAAAAATTATTTTAAAATATACCTTTTTACAGCAACATGAAAAAGAAGAAAGATTTCCATCATTAACTCCTAGTGAAGAATATCAGCTTCTTATAAAAAGGTAAATTCTCATAAATTTTCTTTTAATTTATTTAAATAAGTTATAAACACAAATATATATCGCAGACAAACAATGGAATTGGAAACCCTTCAAAGAAGGCATAGAGAGGAATTAGAGCGCTTTCAGCAACACCAACTGCAATTATTAATACAACAACAACAGCAAGCTAGCGCTTTTCATCAACATCACCCTTTACTTTACCATACTATAACAGGTAACGTTTATTAAAAATTTTATTCATAAGCCATGATTTTCAAAGAGATGATAATAGAGATAGAATATAAATTGGAAATATTCGTTTTAATAGGTCAATCTAGGGTACCCGGGTTGGAAGACTATATAATGTTTAGTCCGGCGACGCAGACGCCAATGCAGCGAAAGCTGAGCTATTCCCCGGACACGGAGGAGACACTGCGGCTGGCCACGCAGAAATTGAAGCAGCCGGCGCAGAGCGCCGGCTCGGCTATTCCCCACGCTTACGTCATACCAGTGCCAATAGTGCCTTCGGAAAATCTCCAAAGCATCTCAAGCTCCGCTCAGACGTCGGCCGCGAGCGAGATACCGGATGTCGGAGTTGTCGTGTCGACCAATGGCCCAACAACACAGATGCTCGGACAGTCGCAGTATCAATTTGGTCCTACTACGTTGCCAGACGTCACAACACAGGTCCTCATTTATACTTTTATATCAGTGCATTGACTCGAAAATACCCTTAATTCTATTTAATTTTTAAGATTTATTTACACTTTTCATTAAATATGAATTATAAATACGTAGTTATATAACGTATTGAGATTTCTGAATAGAAATTAGTTTAGCAATTGAAAGTATGAAGACCAACTTAAAGCACTGTCGGCAGAAAAGTTATTTTTATCATTATTATCAGTCGTCACGTTTAGCTTGTTTAAGAGCTTTAAGTTACATTTGTTGAAGATTATTATGACTACTTAGGGAAGCTCGACGAGTACTCTAGTCACAAGCGCAATGGCCGGGAGCTCGGCCGGCTCGACTGGCTACATTCACTACCACGAGCCGGCGTTGCAGGCCTTCAGCTACGCACCGCACGGCAGTTTCTTTTTGCCTGCTGGCTATCGGCTCATCTACGCCCCGCAGACGGCCGGTGCGACGCCACAAATGCAGCCCGCGACGCCAGCAACGCCGCAACTCGGTAGCAGCTCCAACGATGGCACCCCACCTGCGGAGCCCCAGCAGTACAGCACCGAGTCGCAGCTGGATTAATTCTTTTTTCCTCTACCTGCCTGCCTGCCTGTCCGTCTGTCTGTTTCTGTCTCTCTGTCTGTCTGTCCGTCTGTACGTTTGTATGCACGTATGTATGTTTGTCTGTCTTTTTGTATGTTAAATTGTCGAATGTGTACGCAAGCTTCTGAGACGAAGGCATCTCAAGCTGGTGTATGTCTACACTCTTGAATATGCCGAACTTTTATCTAATTATCTTAAATTTTTCTTCACTTATTTTGAATGATGAAAAATGCTGCGCATTTTGATTGATTGTATGTTGACATCAATAACAGAAGAATTATTTCGTAATTATTTTTGTTTTGTTTTATTTTGCATTTCATTGGAACGAGTCGTAACGAAAACAAAAATGCAGTAAAATCGTTTGTTTTAACATTTTTTAAAAACTAATTCCGAAGTAATTTCATATTTTGAAATTATTAGTCTACCATCGACTGCTTCCTGTTAATAATACTTTTTTATTGATTTATGTGATTTGCCAAGAAAAATTTTAATTATGCAATCATAGATATTTAACGTATTTTAATAGATAAAATAATTATTGTCATCATTATTATGATGCGTAATGACATTTAGAAGCAGCTCTTTCGAGTATAGTCAAGTGTCAAATATGTGCTGCCGTGTAATAATGAGTATGGCTCAAGAAGTAAATTGCGAATAATTGAATTACTTGTAGCTAATGTTAAATGTAAAACTGGATATAGAGGCCTTTTTCTATTAGTATACATGTGACCATAAATTCAAGTGTAGAAAGCAAGTGTGAACGAAAGAAAACGAGCGATTGAATGCATGAAAATTAGAAAAAAAATAAATTAGGTGATATCATGTGACTTTTTATGTCACTTTTTCATCTCAACAAACAGGCCTCAGCTAGTCGTATAATTGAAATGAAAAATGTTTAATCTGCTTGACATTATACAAGTAGTTGTTTACTAAGAGAACAAGAATGAAAGAGAAAGTAAGTCAATTTATCAATTATCAAATTGAAAGGAAACAAAGAGAATGTAATTTGTTTAATTACTGTTATGCTTTATTGTACTTCTATAAACAATTTTTCATTTACTTTGATCAAATGAAAAAATATTTTGTTATTAGATTACTAGATATCTATTGAAATTTTCAATTATTTTCTCATTTACTTTTTTCTTCATCCTTTTTGCTTCCTTCCATTTTACGAAAAGTTATTGAATTCTGGACTCTTGTAATGTTAATCTATTTTTAAAAAATCGACATTTCATGCTTTGTGCTCGCTCGTATTATTATTATTATTATTATTATTATTATTATTTTATCATTATATTACTTTATTATATTAGTATTATATTATTATAACTATTATCGACATCATTATCATAATTAAATGCCTCGTTGATCCGTGTTAATAATCTTTTTATCACAATACCCTTTACCAAAAAGTATATGATAATCTATTTTGATTATTTTTAGTGTTTTTTTATGACAAGTGTTATAATTTCCAATCCTCTTTTATATAATTCATAAGTTAAAAGAATATTTGCTTTGATTTATTATAATAAAATTAATTCCTAGGGTGTACATTAACGTTTCAAAATGTTTTTTCATAAGTATCATTATATATAATCTTCTAGGAAATTTATCGAATGCATAGTAATTTCATTTTACAAAACGCGAATTAGTATTAGAATTTAAATCGTAAGATATACTTCTGTATATTACGAATGGTATACTCTACGAATTAAATTTAAATCATAATTCATTCTAAATATCTTCAAATTAAATTTACTATCATTTAAAAGATTATTATTAAAAAAACTATTATAATGAAATGTTCCAAATTAAATTTCATGAATTGTATATTTTAAACATATAACAATTTATTCGACCTCTTATCCAATACAAATGAGTATTTTTACCAAATTCATTGATCCTGAAGTAATTTATCAAGTAAATTTCTGTTTAATAAAAACGTAGTCAGCTTACACGGTTGGTAGCTTATAGATTTTGCTAAAGGCCGAAAAGTATCATTTATTTTATTATAAATTGTATTATAATTTTAATAATTGACCGTTAATTGTAACACATCACGTCTCGATCAATATAATTTATGTATGAAAAATATTAAATTTCGATTCATTTTTAGTATTTTTAAAAAAATTATAATTTTATTTAGTAATTTTCTAAAATTCCACAAAATATTTAAAAAAATAGACAATTAAATTTTTACTAAAAATTATTTTGATTTTAAATAAAATGTATTTTTAGTATTAAATTTATCTTGAAATTTTTATAAATTATTAATAATCATATATAAATTGGCCATATTTTATAAATGGTAATTAATATTTTTTTAAAAATAGTAATGAGTATATTGTTATATTATTTTAATATGTACATACTTTTCAAGTATCAATACATTATGTTACTTTTTGCTCAAATATAATAGAAATTTTAAAGTTCGTTAAATTATCAAAGCAAAGCAGAAAACTGTATGAAAACTCACGAGAATGTCGAGACTGAAAGAGAAAAATCTGATGTTTTATTGTAATGTCTTATTTTTACATCAAGGCATGCCGCCGTCCGAATGAGTAATGATTATCCCATAAAAATTGATATATACTTAATCTAATATATTTGACTTGTATATTGTTAAATACGTGCATTCATACACACACATCTGTTTTTACATAAATATATGTAAAATCTTTTTTAGTTTACAAAAATGAATAAATATGTTCATGTTTAAAAACAGATGAAACAAAATATTCGATTTAATTTATATATCTGCGTTCACATCCTTATTATAATTGTTTTATTATTAACTGAAATTGAATACGAAAGAGAAATAATTTATACCTGAAATTTCAATGAATAGTGAATTGTTTATTATTGCATAATGTACAAAATTGTGTCAAAATTCATAGATTGCAGTGAAAAATTAATGAGCCTTAAACGGTTATTTATTTTTATCAAATAACGCATGCGTAGATTGTCAAATTCGAATTTGATTGGTAGATTCGAATATAATGTTAAAATAAATGTTCAAGGTCTCAAGTTTCAAATATAATAAACAATAGATATTGGATTGTATAATTAATTTTTGTCACACAATTCTTGTAAAACTTTTCTTCCAAAACTCTGCTATATGTTTTAGCATGACAAATCTAATTTTAACTATTTTTAAATTAGTGTAAAAAATAAAACAGAATGAATGATTTAATTTAAGAATTAAAATTATCAAATAAAAGAAAATAAATATATATTGTGTTAACAGTAAGCATAAAAAAATAAATTATGAATAAGGTTTAATTGATGTACAAGAGTATTTCAATGCAGTATCATGAAATAATAAAAGAGTTGGAAAAAATTAGGAGAAAATGAAAATGTGTAGATAAATTAAAGAGCAAAGCGATATTAGTTTCGTACGTTGATATGCAATTTTTCAAAAATATAATATATAGTAATGAATAGACCAGTCGATATAACTTTTCTTATTATACAAATAAGTTTAAAAAATCTTATGTTTATAAAAAGAAGTAAAACTATTTGCACTTTTCAGCTTTACAATCAATTAGAATCCAAATACTTAAATTTTCGATTTTGTTAGTATTTACGATGGCAAATCATTTTTTATTTAAATATTTCTATTACTCACAAAAAAAATTTTCTGTTGATTTAAAAACCAACAAAATTTGTATTCATTATTTTTAAAAAAATTATCGCGTTATATTTAATTACATTTGCTAATTTGGTAATGTATATACTATTTATGTATACAAATGCCAAATATTAAATAAAATTATTAACTAAATTTGGAAATGCTTCTATTGCGCTATTATAATTATAAACGCGCTCCTGTGTATGCAATATTATAAATTGTCTATTGCGAGATCAAAATAATTGTTTGAACTAGACTGTAATTGCTACGGAAGAAGTATAATAAAGATTGCCAAAACTAATGTTATACTTTCTTTATTTTTAATTATATATTTTATATAATTGTACATTTATTTATATAAATATCGTAAATTTTATTTTGATATTTTAATTTCATGTATTAACTCTAATATAATAAATAAATAATGGTTAAAAGCATAATATAAATTGATTAGCATTGGAAATCAAATTATCTTATGCTTTGAGAATTATGAATAAAATATTAGATACTTATATTCAAATATTTAAAATTTATTCCACTAAAATAACTTTTTATAGTTACACACAGATAAAATAGATGTAAAATGAAATTTACCTTGATAAGCGCCATTATGCATTCGTAAAATACGCATGCGCATTTTCAAGAAGTCAGCTGTTGGAAAATTTTTTCATGTTTTGTTGTATAAAGCTTCGTTTGTCATTTTTCTAACTCAATTCCAAAACATATGTTTATTTATTATCATTATGATTATCAATTATTATAATTTTATATCTTTTCATAAAGTTTTTTAGAAAATATGTCGATAATGTTTAATTCTATAAAAAATAGAGGTGAAGAATTGGTTTCATCAGGAAAGGTTAATAAATTTAAAAAATGTATCTTATTCTCTTGTTTTTAAATATAATTTTTAAATATTTTATTTCTTTTCAAATCTAGTAACAATATATAAAATTATTAATTAAAAAATCTTCACAATGGCTGAGATAAAACGTGTACCTTTACAAAGTGTTGATCATGGTAGTCAAACATCAAAGAAGTCGGAGAAGATTAAACAAATAGCACCATCCTTTCGTTTCGTGCTCAATCTTCCCGAATCCAATGAAGAAAAATGTCCGGAATTTAATTATGCACAACTTTTAAAATCTGCTGAAAAGAAGCGACGAAAAGATAAAAAAAAGGATGAAAATAGCGTTACGAATGGCCTAACTCCATTTGAGGATACAGAGGATGATGAGAAAATATTAGATGTAGCCAGATATTTTGAATCAAAGTATGGAAATCGCAAAAAAAGTGATTATGTTGATCTAGGAGCTGGATACGATGAAAGTGATTCCTTTATAGACAATACCGATGCTTATGATGAAATTGTACCTGAAGAAGTAACCACTGTTCATGGGGGTTTTTATGTGAATAGTGGACCTCTTGAATTTAAAGAATCTGATAATGCATCAATTGTGAATCGTAATAATATTAACAATGATAATGAGAATGGCAACGATGATGATGAAGAAAGTAGTGATGAAGACAGTGATGATCAGACAATGAAAAGAATAAATAAAAGATCTCTCAGTTCTTCTGATAATGAAGAAATTGAAGATTTAAATCCTCCAAAATCAAAAGCAAGATTAGATGATGCTGAATATACTATTGTGGACTGATTAATAATAATCTTTATTATATTAATATTTAATATAAACATAAGAAAAAAAAATATTTACATTTTTATAGATACTAGTCGGAGAGGTGAAGTTACTCCAAAAAATTTTAATCTTCCACCACTGTTTTATAATAAAAGTACTATATATATTTATATATATTTGTAATAATTTCATAATTATAAAAAATTTAATACGATAAGTTAAAATTATATAACAAAATAGTGTGCTTAAAATTTTTTAAATCCTTTACAAAAAATGGATGCTTTATTTTATTAATACTTTTTCATTGAATAAAATATTTATTTTCTTTTTATATGATTATTGGTAATATATGTAAGGAGTAGATTAAATATTTTAATAATCTTGAAATTTTTAATAAAGCTAAATAAGAAAAAGATGTAATTATATTTTATTGAAAATCATTAGATTTATGAGAAAATTCTGATGAAAGTCAAGAACAAATTTAGTACCGACAATTTAAAATATCTAACAATTAATGTAAGAGATGTAAGAAGTAATATGTAAAAATACATTTAAATTATATTATTTATCTTTGCAGGTAATAAAATAGTATTGCAAATTCAGGTAGTAATAGAAATTTCTGATTAAATGAAAAACATGATCCTGTAGATATAGACTGTTATGAATTAAAATTCTTAATTATTTGTTGGTCGTCGCTTTTCGTTTAAATATATATATATATATTTTTTTTTATCATGTTTTGGCTACTCTTAAAGAACGTCGATTAATTTCATAAGAGAAGGGAAGGAGAATGTGGGCACGTACACCGAAGCGATTATATTAAAATTAACAATGTCGAATGAAATTAAAGAAATATTATTACTTGGAAGCCTTACAAAGTTGGAAGATGAACTACGTTCATCGTCAACCATCATTAATTATAATAATTTTATAGTTGGGGTTAGGGACTTGTAGAAGTATGGCAAAGTTGACCATCTCTCCTTATAATCACCTTAATTCGGAAAATGTAGACAGTGGTGGCTGAATTAGGGAAAGTGAAAAAATGTTAGAGAAAAGGGCCAAGTAGAGAGGTGAAACATCGAAGGAAAGAAGAGGCCCTCAACCGATAAAGCAGGCCGCATGAAGGCTCATTGGTCGGGGCACTCTAGTGTGTCTCGTAGCGAGTTTAGCGCGCGCGCACCCGTCATCTCTCGAGTCCCACATAACGTACATAGGCTCGCCTCGGGTTCGAGTTTTCACGCAGTCTCGCGGTTTCGCTCAACGTAAGAAGGTATAGTGCTTTTCGCGGTGTTACTGCTGAGGGAACTACACGGCCTGAGGTTCAAAGGGTGGGAGGGAGGAAGGCTGTCCATCTGGCTGCCACCGCTCCAGGGACGTATATTCAGGAGCTCGACATGCTCTCGGATCGTGGCCGTCGATGCTCGGGAGGCAGCGCGGCCTCGGCTGCCGATGCTTCTGCCCGAACGCTTGCCTCTCGCGGTCCTCACTCTCGCCCACACACCCATTAGTCACGATCCGTCCAAGACCAACTGTCCAGGTGAGTAATTGCATTCGCTCACACAGCCTGACCGACAGATTGCTCGCCCCCTTCCATTGCGCACTCCCATTACCGAGCCTTGCTGACTTCTCTCTCCCTCCCACCCTTCCCCTCCCCTTCCCTTCGATTCCTTTTCCGTCTCTCTATAGCTCACTTTAATACGCACTCCCTCTTTATTTCCTTTAACGACACGGCAGACTTTATCCAGGATCCTCTGCCCCCCCCCCCCCCCCCCCCCCCCCCCCCCCCCCCCCCCCCCCCCCCCCGCCCCCTCTCCCCCCCCCCCCCCC
>JAPYYT010002754.1:0-17038 GCA_030522565.1 Ceratosolen corneri | reverse complement strand
TTAGTTTGACTTGGACCCTGTTTCGATCTCAAAATTGTTATCGTAGACTAAATTTAAGCAGATATTTTTCACGTTGCATCCTTCTTATTTTATTTATATATGTTAGTTAATCAAGCAAATTAGTGTCAATCGTAACATAAATTTTTTCAATAATATTATCAGCAAGTTTCCTCAATCATTTGAATATGATTAATAATAAAATAAAAAATTAAATAAAGCTCTATATTTTCGAAACGGTTTATTAACCTTATGCTTTTATTTATTGCGGAAGAAATAGTTGATATTTCCATTTCATTAATATTAAAACAAAATTGATTCTATGAATTCGAATATCAGTGTTATCGAATTAAATATTTTACACTTAAAACATTTTCTTCATAAACGTTCTATCAATGTTTCAGATCTAACGACCTTGGAATTGATAATTTCTTAAAGTAAAAAGAAGTCGAACTTATGTAAAAATATATAATCTCAATAAATGATTTTAATATTATTTTATAAATTATTCATAAGTTTACATTGAAATTGAATTACTTTATTCGAACTTAGATAAATCAGTATTCTAGAATCTTTATTCTAAATAATTAATTTTAAATTTGATATAACGGTGATGTATAATATTTAATAATATTGCAACGAAAATATAATTTAAAAAATTTACAATACTACTTTCCATTTATATAGTTTTCTAGACAAACCATTTCCAATTTGATGAAAAAGTGTAGAATGCTAAGAGTTTCTGAATCGCACACAAGTTCACGATCCGGTTAGATTTTTTTTATATTACAATAAAGTATGGTTTAATTCCGTGTGCGTTCATGAAGAATTTATGAAGAAGGAGATGGATTTGTTGATTCAAACAATTGTAACATAATATTAACGAATGAAATAGTGAATGCAAGTTCAAAGATTCGGTTACAACAAAAAGAATGGTCTGGATGAAACACGATCTTATTCATATTTATAAACCTCAAAATTTGTGTACGATAGTTTATCATGAAATATGTTTGTATTACGATTGTTCAAGATAATACTAAAAAATTTAAATTAATTTTTTAAAAGATGCATATATTTTTCTAAACGAATTTATAAAAAAAATAAACTACTTAATATATTGAAATTAATTGTTTCAAATTATCTCTATCACACAGTTAATACGATGTTATATATAAAGTTAAATACAAAGCATTCAATACTAATATTCTTTATCAATATTAATATTATATTGATATTTTGCCAAGAAAATCAATAAATTATGCATATTTCATTAATAGCAAGTGCAAATTCGACTTACTTTATAATTAATTTATATATCTTACTCTCTACGTTGAAAATTCATAATGTAACATTAGAAAATTTAGAGGAAATATTTATTTTAATTTTATAAATATATAATTTACAATATTAAAATCCAATAATTTATTTAATAATAAATTAATTCATTGAAAAATATTTCCTTAAATAGATTATAATTGTATATTATATAATATAATATTATATTATATTATTATATATATTATAGAATATAAATTGTTATTAAAAATAAATGTTTATTATTTTATTAATAAAAACGATTATACAGACTTTAATCCAAATCTATACGATATTAAAACGATTTATAATATTGGTTCTTTTTCTTACTTGTTTAATAATAAAATTAGTTTATTTTGATACTCACATTTAAAAACTCTCCATATTTTCCTAAGAAACATAACGTACATTGCGTATAAAATTTTGCACACTGTCAAATATGTCTGTCCTATAATAAATCTAATCTAATGTATGAAAATAGGCTAAACAAACTATCTAGAGAGAATGAGAGAAAGGAGCGACAGACGAACAGAGAGGAAGAGAGAATACTATTCTACAAAGCTTCTGATTCATTCCTCTTTTTATAATACAACCTTTTTTTATTTTAAGTAGGAACTCAGCCTTAATAATAATTAAGTGTTTTACAAATATATTTAAAATTTCTTGACGAATGATCAAAATATCCATCAGTTTAAATAATAAATTTTTAAACGGACTTTCATATTTAAAAAGCTATTGATACGTTAAGTATATTATATTGATAAACCAATTATAATTTGATGTTTATAGTTGTCATAATTTTTTAAACTAATAAATGTATAAAATATACATTTAGTTGCATATTGAAGATGAATTTATAATAAAATTAAATTGAGAGAATGAATGCTGAAAGATATTTAAGATAAAACTTGTAAGCGAAAGTTAGAAAAAATCTTACCGATTTTTCGGATAATTAAGACTTATACATTGAACAATAAAATATTTTGATCGAGATAAAATAAACTATAAATATAAAATATAATGCTTCATTTTGCAATATAAATATGAAATATGATGCTTTATTTTACAATATAAATATTATAATATAATCAACATTTTTCAACAGTATTTTTTTATGTTCCATTTTCACTAAATTTCCATTTTCACTAAAATTTTTTAATAATAAGCGATTAATAAAATGGATGTTAGAGACGAGAACAGTCAGTCGATATGAAATCTTTTCCTCTGTTTATCATACATACTATTATGTAAATTTTCTTTTGGCAAGACTGGCAACTAAATATTATATATAACCATATGTGATATAATAAAAGGGAATTATTAAACTGAATTATTATAATAGAATTAGTAAATTTATAATAGAATTAATAAATTGAACTGATATTATAATAGTTATATGCATATATATACATATATATATATATATAACAAGTATAATTATTTTCTGTTATGTATTGACATATAAGTTTTTTGCATAAAATTCTCACATACACAGAATATACACGATTACAAACGATTATATACTAAATATACTGATAAGTATTTGCTTTAATTAAACCATTTATTAATTATCAGATAAAAATTCAACATATATTTTATACTTGTGATTTAAATTTTTATATTTTACATTTTCAGATGCCACTCAAAAATACAGAGTACGTTCATAATAGTTAAACTCTTTGTTTATAAAAAGTATAATAAAAATTTCTCATAAAAGTATTTTTAAAATAATGTTATAAGGAAAGATGCAAGAATATACGTAGTAAATATTAAAAGTAAGTCGATCTTCAGCTTTTATTTATTTGTATTATAGCAATTTAAAAAATATTAATAAAGTTTAATTGATCATAAAACAATATTCCCGTCTTAAATCTTTGCATTGCACAGAGAAACACGAACCCCTCCCCCCGTAACCCACGTTTAATATCGTATTAAAACGGACAAACATACATGGACATAAAAACAAGTAGAATTGTGTAAAAAGTGTAGATGATACGTTAGATGGTAGACAGTAACCAAGCAAGAAACAATAAAAAAGAAGATAACGAACGAACACAGCTTAACAGAAAAATGAGCCGAAAAAGTATTAACTGAGAGAGTATAAGGCAGAATGAGCGTTAGCTTAGTATAGAAAAAGAAAAGTTGTAGGACTAGCAGCATGACGAAATGGGGATTGAAGTAGACAGTTTGTATTTCAAATTTAAAAGCATTCCACAATAGGCGTTTCTACGTATTGTTGACTCGCTGTAGAGCGAGCGGAAGGTAGAGCGATAGAGAATATGGGGCGAAAGAGAGCAAGAATGAGAGATTAACAGACAGAAACTAAAAGAGGGGTGAGGGGGAGGGATAGTCATAGTAGTAAGATGGGAGTATGCCGAGTTTTTTAAGGGATTGAAGGCAATTTCTGTGGTACTCACTACTTCCTAAGGTCTACTGTCATTCTCCTATCTCTTTTGGAAAACAAATTATACTTGGGGATGAGTGAAGCAACTTATTTTTCGTCATCCTTGAAAAGTCAGCAACTTATTTAAGAAAGAGTAACCGAGAGAAATATATAATGAATTGTGTTTATGTACAACACAAAGCATTAGAAGAGTAAAATTTATCTAGAAAATACAAGAATAGCAGTAGCTTTACAGGTACTTTAATTTCTCTTAAGATATTTCATATTTCTTAAGAAAAATAACCCCATTCATTTTTCTTTTAATGTTTGCCAGACCCTACTATTATTCAATATTAATCTACGAGATTATACGATAAGGAAAAATCAAGCCAGCCGACTACTAAATTTTGAATTTTAAAGAAAATGGAAGTAAACCAATTAAACATCTTCTTTTGCAATTAGAATAAATTTTTTTTTCATATTGTAATTCCTAATATCTACATTTTTATTTACTTGATGATATATATGCCGACATAATAAACTATTAAGATAGTATATACCCTCTCAATTTTCGCGAAGACATTTTTTCTTGCATTAATAGCACATAAAATGGACAAAAAAGTTAAAATATAAAAATTATATTTAATGATAATTGTATTAAAACGAATATTTTTAAGGGAATTTCATTTTTGTAATAATGTTGCAATAAATACGTGCTAAAAATTTTTAATTATAGTTATTTGAATTAGTAACCACTATCTTATACTATCCAAGCTTTATGTACATTATTTATTGCCATCATTTATCTGTTCTATCTACCAATTCTCTTATTTAATTTGTATCTTTATTTACTTTATTATAAAAATATCTGAGATACTCTAAGAACACTTTTATAGAATTTTATTTTGGCACAGTACCAAGTTCAGGAAAGTTTTGTATCGGTAAAAATCGACAATATCAACGGTATGCAAGAAGTTCTTTTATTTATTTCATTCCAATTCATTCGAACATATAATCGAAAATTTTTCAAGTTAAATTAAACGAAGTAATATACCAAAATCTCTCGTGATAAGAGAATTTATTAAAAATGAATAACAACTATATGAAGTTAGTAGAATTTTTGTAAAGATGTCATATAAACTTGGAAAAAATTAGATGTATTATATTTGTATTGTATTATATTATAATTAAAATGTTTTTATTATAATATTATACTTTCATGTATTATTTATAATAGTGCTAATGGAATATATCGTTGTAAGATGAAATTTAAAAGTGCCACTTATATAAAAAAATGATATTATAGTTTCAATACAATATTAGAATAATCATAGAACATTAATAAATATTGTTATGGTAGTATATTATTGAAATGATGAATGGAGAAGACTAATTTAAAGGTTGTATATATTCTTTAAATAGTCCAATACGTGAATTAAGTACATTTTATAAGTACATATTATAATAAGTACATATTATAGCTAGTATAGCATATTTAGGTATACATGAAAATGCTGCAATCCTATAATATTTTATATAAAATTTATATCATATAAAGTGTATATTCCAATTTTCTATACAGTAGGTAATAATAATTAAAAATAATTACAATAATTAATAATGCTTGAAGCTGATTATCACAATTTAGCTCTTACATATAAATATAATGTAATATCAGTAAATAAAAGGTAAAATTATTACGTAGAAAATTAATTTTTTAATATCATCGCGAAATTCCATGAATAAATACAACTCTATAATTCTATTTAATCTAATGAGCTTCACTATCTATCCACATCAATTCCATTTATATTATCCCTTGTAAATTTCTAACTAAGCAAGCAAATTTCCTTTGGAGCCTCGTAATTACAGTAGCAGTCCTATTTTAAATGAAAAATTGCCAATGAGTAATCCGATTTTACCCTTCAAATTAACTGACCTCCAAATTGTATCACCCCATATATTGCCGGTCTATGATAAGGCAAATAGCCCTAAGACTAGCCAACTGATTTTCCACATTTATTTAGGAAAGCATTTAACGCTAATCTGCACAAATGTACATATTGAGACAGAAGGCGTAGAGAGAGAGAGAGAGAGAGAGAGAGAGAGAGAGAGAGAGAGAGAGAGAGAGAGAGAGAGGCGCAGTTATATTAGCCACCCATGCGTACAGCCAAATGTTATATAGAATACCCAGTCTGCAATTTGCATTAGACAAGCGAATTACGGCACAAAATTTATGTGGCAAGGTAGACCCGCATGAATCTAATATTTCGCCTACGATGGCACTACTTTGCGCATTTAAGTCATTGCAGACAGCTAATGCCTGTATCCATTTGTGCTCTGTTCTATCCTCCTCATATCTGCACAACCACTGTCTCCCACCTTCCAAAACAGATAATATCTCTTTCTTCGCAGGTTGCGCGCGTCGGAATTCGTATTGTTACGGTAGTATAGAGTCGCTCTGCCCATTATATTGTATGTTTATTTCACATGATTAATGCAAAATTTCATACGTAACAGCTATTTAATTTAACAATTTTCGTACAAATTTTAGATGAGGGATGCTCTTTTTTATGAAAAATTACTTCATCAATAAATTCTAGGTAATAACATTGAGCTAAGAAATATCGTTTATAAAATATTTCTACTTACGTTTCATTACTTTACTTTCATTAATAATTATAACATTAACGTGTGTATGCCTTTGAAATACGGTATACTCCAATACTTAATCATTTTAATATTGTACACAGCTAAATGATAAATGACAAACATATTGCACAGAAATATAAAATATAACATCTAATTCTTGCAGCTTTTTTATTGTGAAATTTTAAATAAAATAAATGGACTTACTTTTTTACCGTCCAATTCATGAGTGCCTTGAGCCAGTACTTTGTCCACACTCGATGGATCTGCAAATGTGATAAATCCGAATCCCCTGTATGGAAAACAATTATAAATTTCTATTAATATTCAAGCATATCTTTCGATATATTAATTTATAGTTCAATGACAAACAATAAGCTTAATAAATCCGTATATAAAGGAGAAAGACAGTCTGTACTTCACGATGTAAGTGAAGAAAATGTTACTTTAATGTTTCAACGAAATTCAATAGTTCAAATCAGCATATAGCGATAATAATATTTACTCTATCTCTGATTATGTATATAATAGATTATGACAAAAAAGTGAAATTTATTTTTATTATAAAAAATTAAAATATAAAAAAATTATATGAAATTTAACAGTTTAAAAATTGTCGATTTTTTAATAATCATGAATTATTAAAATGGTTATACTGCATAAGAATAGTTTATTTTTTTACAAATTTATATTCAAAATTGTTATCAAATATAAATAAAATTTGAAATCAAACTCTGCACGTTTCTTACGTTATTGAAATACATATACTAATCAACATCATGCTTAATGTCCTTTATTATAACGATAATTAAATTTATCAATACGTTTCATTAAAACTATATATTATTAATAAGTCATCACTAATTTTTAAAATAATAAAAGTATCAGTACATTTTTTATAAGGTTTTCGACATCAGTGTTGTTGAATACTTGGATAACTTATTCAAACTAATTTGCATGCAATACAACACGTGTCAGCATTTACAATTTATGCATCCAAAATATAATTTGAATATGCTATCCCGTTTTAAAAAATATATCATATTTAGGTGAAAAATTGATTAGTCAATATTATACTATTACACCTTGGTTAAAAAAGGCAAAAAAGAGTAAAAATTAAATAACATCTAAGAAGCATCGTTAATACTAGATTATAGGTATAATTAATATTGAATGTAAGCGTAGAATCATTAATATTATGTCAACTTTTGTATGCTTATATATTCAGATTATAAAATACATTCAGATAGCTGAAATAACAAAAATGAAATGCAAAACTATTATATGTTCAAAAAATTTGTTTGAATAATATGAAAACATAGTAATTAGAAGCTATTGCATCGTTACACAATTATTAAATATTTTAATGTAAAGGAAAGTATAAATTCTAAAATGCACAATTCATTTGTCTGACTGTTGTGCTTATATATTTTATTTGCATAACATTGGCATTATTTTCGATACATTTTCAATTCGAAACTCGAAATGAATATGTATAAATACAAATCTTAAGAAAATGATATTCACGACATATTTATATTTGATTTTCGCTTCAATAATACTATCGCACTGACATTAAAGAGATATTTTATAAGTTATTGACATCATTTAATACGTAAACAATATAAATTGTTAGTGATTTCTCAAAAGTATGAGGAAGAAGGAAAACTGGCAATCGCTATTGCTATCTCTATACGCGTAGCAACGTCCTGAAAACTACGGCTTCCTCTCGGAGTGCTTCGAACCTTTGTTTACAAATATGCACCTTGAATAGAGGGTTTAAGGTAGCAATGGAACTTGTCCTCCGCTGATGTTTTTCCAAAGTCGACTCCGAGTGGCGTGTCTAATAAGTGGCCACTTGTATCCCTTCGGACAAAAGTTGCGCTGTACCAATTGGACTTCTTGTTTTCCTCTTTCTTTTTCATCCTCCCTGCCGTGCTCGAATTCGCCGTTAAACGCAAGGTGAAACGACACGCGTCGATTCGTACAACCTGTACAAACCCGTAACTTCAGGTAGGCACTAACCTCACTATGTGACCCTCTATGTGGTAACATGTATCTGGTGCGTGTCAAGGGTTAAGTGAAATTTTAGAATGCACGTACATCGATATAGGTAATTTGGAATATAATCGTATTTTATATGAGCATGAAATAATAATGATGGAGTTATTGGTACTTCGTTTTATAACAACGTAACGAGATAATTTGAAATTTCCCGTTTTGTAACCCAGAACTATCAAGAAAATTAATGGTAGTTAAGGTAAACCTATGTATATGCACAATACTAAATATTAAAACGTTAATAATTTCTGAATTACACTGTCGAGTTGAACTTTGTTGAGGGCAAATCTTGATATTGAATGCATTTACATAGATCTTAATTGTATACCTCTATATATTATTTTAATTAACTGGTGAACTCTACTATATTCCATTCTATTATATATCATAAAATGTGTATGATATTTTTGTTAAGTAAGCAAGTAATGCTATTATAATCAATACTTAGTTTCGTGGCAATCAGCGCATTGGTTGCTCAGCGTATTTTTGAATTTTTCAATAAATTTCACTCACCTGAAATGGGTTAAAATAATATATTGTTAGTTTATTAGATGGCGAGTGCAAAAGATCAAACTAATTATAATACCGAGCTGAAGTATTTTATTTTGTTATCACAGCATAAGTTATTTAACTGCGAATGTGTATCTCCAATTTTTCAGCATCACGTGAAAACATATTTACCAAACGTTACGAGAAACAGAAATACGATTGAAAATCAAGTTTCAATCAGAGTAAGAACTGGTATTTGCATAACTAGCATCGATAAATCGCGTGGTAATGGTTAGAAAAGAACAATGACTCATCTGCAGATACGTCGAGGAATGCGGTATACAATATTGCGAACAGAAAACCCATAGCCGCAGCATTAGTCGCTTATTCGCACGAGAGACGATTCGAATCGAGGCCCGCAGTTGCCGGACACAAAGCCATTTGCATTTTTCATGCCGGGGCTTGCCAGTACCCAGGGCAGTTATTGAAAATATTTACATAATATTTATAGGCTGCACATGCTTCATGAACGCCGTGCAGAAATATCTGCATTATGTGCCCCTGCGGAGCCTTTTTACCCAGTCTCCTACACTTTCTGTACGTCCACATTTTTCTAACATGAACATGCATTTGTCTTTTTACTCGCGCGAGAATGTTGGCCTTGATGGGCGGGGTGGGGGAGAAGCGCGTTCGTATGTATATACATTTCCGGTTTCGTTGAATTGTGTTAGGGGTGAAGTGAGGCAAGTAAATTCATAACTGGGCGTTGGGAATTGATTAATTACCTAGAAAAGGATAGTTATGATCATAAAATTCTGCTTATTAACTAATAAAGCGAATAAAATAATAACTTTATATAAAATTTTTATTTTATTTTGTGGAGTCTTGTTTTGGTATTTACTTTTATTTATTGTCTCGAAGGATTTTACAATGAATAAACGCAGGTTCTAATAGTTTTTATTATGCTCAGATTTAAATTCGTAAGGCTTCATTCTTATTAAATTAGAATGAAAATAAATTTTTTTAAATCTTCAAAATCTTGCGTTTTATTAATAATATAGAAAAATGTAAAACATTAATAGTCAATAGCAGCAGCAGCTGTGGCTTTTAAATTAATAAAGATCATTTATTCCACGTTTTATATTATAGAGTGGTGAGAAATTTATTTGTCACCAATTATTAAATTTATATTTTACTTAGAATAATTTTACTTTTATATGTTAAATTATTTTGATACTAATGAGTGTCTCAAAATAAGTATAGGTTTTTTTTATCATACTGTATAAAATAATTTTATTAATAGAATACTTATAATAATTCTAATAGGTTGAAACTGTCAATTGAAAATATTACCATTATAGGACTAATTGAGTTTTATTTTATTTATCTTTAATTCGACAACGTATTACGCTATTAGTTAGTTCAAAGTATGATTATTAAACTTGAATTTAATTTCATATATATATATATATTTGAAATTTGAATATATATATATATATATTTGAAATTTGAATATATATATATATATATATATATATATATATATACCAAATATTTATTTAAATTTTAATTGCATTCAATTTTTTCGTAAAAAAAAAAAGTTTTCTTAATATTAATCTAAATTAGTATTTATTTTAATAACTTTTTATTTTTATGATTTTATATAACATAACTGTCAGTTTAATTATTGTTTTACTAATATTGAAGTAAGGTAATAAGTGTCATAAATTACAGAAGCTAATTTAAACTAATTTCACATACATCTTTTCATCTTTGAGTTAAAAAATGAATTTAAAAATTCTCATTTTCTACAATTTTCAGATAATGAAAACATAACGAAAATAATTGTAATTGAAATGATTATTCTATCAATTAAAAAATGAATTATCTCATCGATTTAAGGAAACTGTATTTTTAGCCGTTGTGTAATATTAATATTTATGCTTACTTATTAACTTTAAAATTAAACTAATGAAGTAATCAGCAGAATTCAGAAATTAATTTTATAAGGAAATAAGCCAGGACTCATGACGCATAAGAAACATTTATTTGCAATATAAACTATCACAATGATGAAATAATAAACGAAGATATTATAAGCATTTGCTACTTGACCGGCTATTGTACCACTTTATCGTAATTAAAAATATTTTCTACAGAATTTTTCGCTGTTCTCGAATGACGTGATATTATCCTGAACTCGGAAGCCCCAAATCGACCTTTCGACCTCCATTACGCGAGAACCTTTAACATTTGAGAGATGAGAGCTTTCTCCTATTGAGCTAGCTAACAACCTTAGGTCGTCGTATTCATAAGCATTTCTTCGAACCGATTGGTTGTAGGCCGCAATACACAGTTGCCATCCCGAACGTATAAAGGTAAAAATAAGAATTTCTCTCGTTTTTATAACAAGTATACTTTTCTTTTTCATATTTTACCATTGCTCTTTCTGTAATTTATTCTTATTCACATATATATTTAGTAATTTCTTGAAAAATAACATTGTATAGAAGATAAATTTATGAATCATAATTGAATAATAAATAATTTAATGAAAAATAGTTTCCATAGAATAATTACTCTCCGTATATATATATATGTTCCCTTTATTAAAAATATTTGGTAATAGTTTGGTAATTTAAATTATTTCTCTTACTCTTTCAATTTCTTTTTTAATCAGATTTTATTAGAAAAGGAGTATTTTATAATCGCATATAATCATTAATTGTCACGTATAAAATTTTAATATAATTATAAATTAATCACATCAGATGATTTAATGACTTTTATACTATTATAGAAAATGATTTTTCTAGATTTTATAAATTATTTATCTTTTGAATATATATCAATTTACAAACTAGCAATGTTCATCAAATTTCATCAGACATTGAATTTTATTAATTTAATACGCTCACTTCATTTTTAAATTTTATACGTATAAAATGCAATCTCGTGTACCGTTCTTTGTGTCTTCCTTCTTTCATTGTCTCTCTATTTCTTTATCCTTTATTGGAGATGTTCGCATTCACACATATAATACGTTTGGCGAATAGCCAGTCAATTCTCATACCAAAAAGTATTCTATATATTTGATAACGATGCTTATAGTAACTTTTTAATAAAGCTTTGATACATTATAGTAAGTGCAACATAAAGCTTTGAATTGCTAGACTAATTTGAAGAGCATTTTAAAATTCAAACAGAAATATATGCTTTGGTGTTTTATTAATGTAATGTTTAATATTGTAAAATAACTTTTGATTTAGTACATTATTATTTTTCTAGGTTATAGACAAAATCGTTAGTATTTGTTACTTTTGTTTTTGAATATTAATTTTTCGTAGTATTTAGACATATCAATTCTATTTCGTTCAGATTAGAGATTAAATGAATAGATTTTCTTTATAAAAGTCTATTATTCTGAAAGCTAAGTTTTTTAATATAAAAAAAATAACAATTGAAAGAATAAATGCCAATAATAAGATTATTGTAAAATAGATTTTATTAATATATAAACATGAAATGATTGTAATCATTGAGCGATATTTCATTCAGAATTATTTTTTAACTTAGTATAGCATAGAATTGATTAAAGTAATTGACATTTAGTGGATGAAAATATTAATTATAATCTTTTGCGAAGTAAGGACTCAAATTGAATGGAGGGAAAAAATATATATATATATTAATTTTTAAGAAAATATTTTTATTTGGAGTAAAAGTATTTATACCATAGATTACGAAAGAAGCTGTTAATTGAAAACTAATATTTAATGCTCTTAAAATTAAATAAGTTTATAGTAAACAAATATTATAAAGATTAGTATTATTTTTATCAATAATATTGATTTTCCGTGTTCAGAGATTATTAAGAGTAATCGTATTATGGTAAACAGTGCTTGTATAATTCACTGTTTTTATTTAGATTTAAATTATGCATTCATTGCTTACTATTATTTCTTATTTTTTCTTCCATATTTAAAATATATTTTAATTATTTAAAATAGAGATATAAAGATTGTAGATTTCAAACTTGGTCTGAGAATCATATTGTATCTACAGTTTCCCCAGGTTACTCATTTGATCTGAAATTCAAAGTAGTTTACTTATTGATTATTCCACAAGCTTTAATTGAACACAGTTGCTCATAATCTATGGTAGATAGTCATATGAGCGAATGCTTAAATGGGATGTAAATATTCAATATTTGAATTTCTACATTTAAAAAGGTGTTCTAAAATAAAAAAATGCATAGGCAAAAATTGCATAAGTATAGAATTGAAGATAAGATATGCGCAATAAGATCTAAACTTGAATATAAAGATGTTTATTTTATTAATATTAAAGAAAGTAATTCCTAAAATCCGCAAATAGATAGATTATATATCAAATGTCACGAGAATAATTATTAATATTTTACAAATGATTAAAATAGTGGCGATTTATTTAATATATATTATAATATATATGTACGATAATTCGTAGGCATACTATTTAAACAGGAGGACACTTTCTTCCAAGTGTGTTAATGAACAGTATAATGTTCAATTACATCAATTTTGCGTTATATAACATACGAGTAACGCTGTAACGACGATTTTTTACGAAAAAGATAAAAAATTTTAAACTAGATGCATCTACATCTATATATTTCCACGTATGCAAATAAATGAAATGCTTTACTATACTGTAATTCATCCAAACAATGCTTCTTCTTGTATGTTACTTTATATATTAATGGATTGTATATATTATTTATATATTAATATTTATATATTAATATTTATATATTAATATTCATACATAAATTTAAATCTTAATCTGTTTATTATATGTTTATACATTTTGCATATATTTTAATTTATGAAATTACATTAAATATAATATCAGTAACATCTACCATAAAAAGTTCTAAATTTAATTTATAATTTAAATTAATTTAAATTAGCATTAATAAAAATAATTTTATTTTGATTTTAAAAGTGTTTTCTTTGAAGTTGTTAATATTTAGTAATTTTATACTAATATGAATTTGTTCAGAAATCCGTATAATAAACCAACCATAATAATATAATAATATAATAAATAATAATATAATATAATAATAAATAATAAACTGTATAATAAACATCAAAATGGCCTCGCTTATTAATATATCATCCTTATTTTCCAGAAGGTCTCATTTCAATTGAAACGAACCAATATTCGAAATCAAAGACTGCCCTTGTAAAATTGGAAAAGGAGCTTATAGATAGTGAAATAGCAAACGGCCTATAGAACCAGGGAGCCTATAGAACCTAAAAAAGAAAAGAACTACGTCGATCCATCAAGACTCCCTCAACTCTCGGTGCCAACATTTTCTGGTGATTATATGGTGATAATATGGCCAGCATATAGGGACATGTTCACAGGAGTAGTGCTAAATAAAGACAATATCAGTAAGATAGAAAAATTACACTACTTAAGAAATTCACTGAAGGGAAAAGCTTCGAACATCATCTCCCAACTGAAACTCTGTGACGAATCACTCGACATAGCTTGGGCAGCATTCATGGACAGGTATGAAAACAAAAGACTATTAATTGAATCACACCTTAACATCTTGTTTAGAATTCACCTAAAAATAAAGGGAGATGATGGATCATTAGACGAATTAATATCTAGAATAGATAATAGTGTAAATTGGTTAGAAAAGGAGGCTGACTATGCTCAGTTGTGGCGGTATACAGTAAGTCACTGGGTATCATGACTCGACGACTCGACGATAAAACAAGAGAGTTGTGGGAAGAGGCGATGGATCAGGCAAGTACCGCTCCTAAATGAAGGGAATTAAAAGAAGTTTTGTTGAAACGACTGAGAGGTTTACAAAGTGTAAAAATTACTAAAGGGGCAAGAGCACCTATGCGAAAGGCAAAGGGCAAATTTGAAGCCATTTTTCAAATGTATGTAAGGTAAAACAAAAATGTCACAAGTGGTCTGGACGGCACCATTCACTCCTGCATAGGGACAAGGGTTCATCACCAGAGAAGAAGGAGGACGCAAAGTTCATATGACTCAAGGCTACCACGGTCAACAACATACACAGCACAGTAACCCCGGTGTTATTAGCAACAGCTGTCGTAACAATCACTACAAAGACAAATCTCGAGGCCCGTATTTTAATCGATTCAGGTTCAGCATTAAAGTTCGTATCAAAACAATTAATAAAAAAACTTAATATTCTATATAACAATTCCACGCTATCAATTCATGGAATTGGTGGCACATGGGCTATTGAAACTGAAGGAATGGTGTCACTAACTCTTCATTCAAGATACACAAATTCAATGATTACTGTACCCGCACATATTTTAGAAACAGTAACAGCTGAACTTTCTGACTTTCAGATGCAAGGGCACGACTGGCACCACTTAAAGGGGTTAAACTTTGCAGATCTTGACTTTCTAACGCAATGCCCTGTAGACATTATCATAGGTGCAGATGCATACGGACAAATAATAAAACCTGATATAATCGAAAGCTCCCCATCCATGCCGATAGCTCAAAATTCAATATTCGGATGGCTAATCAATGGCCCCACTGGTGAATGCGGAGTGTTCCTCTTCTGCTTTTTCATCTCTTACATAGTACAGCGTGAAGACACACTGCAAGAATATTTTACCAAGTTTTGGGAACATGAAGAAATCCCAAACGATGACACTCCAGGGTACACTGTTGAAAAACAACAGTGCGAAGACCACTTCCAAGCAACCCATACACGAGACAGCAACGGAAGGTACATTGTTCGATTACCCTTAACAACATCGAAATCTGTTTTAGGTCTATCACAAAAAACTACATATCATTGTTTTCAAGGCCAAATAAATCGATTCAAAGAGGACAATTCCTATTTTAACTTATATCAACAATTTATGGATGAGTATGAACAATTTAATCACATGATCAAGGCCTCAATGATCTCTGATACTAAATCTCATTATTACATGCCGCATCACGGTGTTTTGAATCCAAACAGTGAAACGACAAAATTAAGAGTGGTATTTAATGGCTCCAGCAAAACAAGTTCAGGACAATCTATTAATGATATTATGCATACTGGAGCTAATTTACATTTGGAAATCTCAGACTTATTACTGTGGATACGACAATATCGACACTTATTTGCTACAGACATAACAAAAATGTACAGACAAATTAAAGTACACAGAGACGATTGGGATCTTCAACGCATTTTGTGGATTGATAATCAAAAGAGAGCTGTACCATACTATTTAACAACTGTCACTTATGGGACGAAGGCAGCGCCCTTCCTGGCTGTAAGAACGCTATTGCAACTTGTTGAAGACGAGGGATCCAAATACCCACTGGCAGCATCATGCATAAAAAATAGAAGGTATGTCGTTGATATATTTGGAGGTTCAGATAACCCACAAAAACTGGAGGAAATCGCTATACAATTAAAGAACCTCTGCGAGGCAGGCGGTTTTCCGCTTGCAAAATGGCATTCGACAAATAAGAACGTAATAGCTGCACTGGGTGCTGAAACAGAAAGAATATCCCCAATTTCATTTGACTGCTGTGAATCTAAAATATTGGGATTCAAATGGAACCCTCAAGAAGACACGGTGAGCGAGAATCCAGAGGATATTGAAGCATTGATACCACGACATTTTTTAATCGTAGGTCCAATTATCACCATTCCCGAACCTTCATTGCTGGACAAGAACGAGTCGCGACTCTCCCGCTGGCAGCTACTACAATAACGCATGCAGTCTTTTTGAAAACACTGGTCCAAAAGCTATCTTCACCAGCTGCAATCAATATCAAAATGGCAGCAACCCAAACGCGAGATAAAGGTAGGCACACTTTTCCTTATCACGGACGAACGGTTTCGACCGAGCAAGTGACCGCTCGCGTGAGTTATTGAAATACATCCCGGGAAGGATAGACATACCCGAATAGTGACATTAAAAACCGCCGCGACCACGTTAACACGGCAGATCACGAAGCTTGTTTTATTACCCGGTACAATGGACAATTAAAATCATCAACGAGGTTGCTGATTGCGAGCGGAATGTTCGGAAATCCGTATAATAAACCAACCGTCTCGCCGTCGCCGTGTAATAAGACCCTCGGTGTTTA
>JAPYYT010002753.1:0-15942 GCA_030522565.1 Ceratosolen corneri | reverse complement strand
ACTTGGTTACACAGTAAATTACACTATTGTCGTTACAAGAATCGGTTGTATGCCGCACTTACGCAATACGCGAGGCGCGGAGGGATTTATAAATGGAATCTACGTTCTTTCTTTACGCTTTTATGCGATCGATTTCCCGCACTGTCGCACTGGTTACGCGTGAGTTTAATGCCGCGTAATTAGCGTACAATTTAACAAGATAATCGAGGTTTCAAAATGACGGCGATGTGTCCTGTCGTACGTTTGAATTACGATTAGACGAATCGCGGTGTGGTCTTACAACTTGATCGACAACACAGTGCCAAATGAGATTACGTATCTTCGTCACTCCAAAAGGTGAATCTTCTGTATAGAGCCAGACGAGGGTTCGTCACTCTAAAAGATGAACCTTATGCTACTTGCCTCTTGACGTCGTCCAGCTACGCACCTTCCTGGAAGCTCCGTCCAGGATGGGATTGGATCAGTCGCGGGCTTTATAACGCAGCGAGCACAGAGTCGGAGATAAGCGCTTCTTGTGTACACAAGCCAGCTTTTGGGCTGGTGAGAAAACTCGCGATGTAAGACCACTTTACTGCACTGGAGACCTGAGAGAATTCTGCCCTCGGGGTGTTTGCGGCCCTATTTTATATTCACAGGGCAAGCTAGGCCGCCGAGGGTGTCCAAATTATTAGGTGGAGGGGGGTCAACTAATTTTCCTACTCTAGTGAGATTGATGAGCATAGAATTTTACTTCCTTGAGAAAGGAGTATCGTTACAAATTCATACGCAAACAATATTGTACATTGCAAGAGTTACATTGTCATAAAAAATATGGCAATCATGAAATACGAGATATTTAAACATAATAATTACAAATAATATACATTATATAATAAACAGAGATTGTAGCAAAAATAACATACAAAAGAAAGATGGTATTATATAGTGACGACTCGGGATTCTATCAAAATCCCGAACATATATATATATATATATATATATATATATATATATATAATAGTTTTATTTCATGTAAATACAAGCATTAATATTGATTCATAAGTTACCTGCACTATAATCATATGATCTTACAGTTTTAAATATTTTCTTTATAATTTTATTTATTATTTTGAAAGTAAATATTACCTTGAATATAAAAGATTCATAATTATTCGCAATATCATATATTTAATAGATTGATTTCATCGATAAACATATGTTATTGCATACTAATTTATCATAAATTTTATATTTTCATACCATTAATCAATATCTCATTGGAAAGAATGATATCAATAAATGATGTAAAACGGCAAGGCTGCAGACTGAGATAATCAATCAAAAAAAAAGTTTCCAGTAGAAGTGGAAGAAGTAGTAAGAGCGCGTGCCCACAGCATGATAGACCTGAAAAAAGCCGTTTCATATTAAGTTGATCTCACGTGATCAAAATGTGTGCACAATTGTAGAGATGCTGTTATAAAGCACGGGTATACATAACGAGAATTGATATCAGTGACTTCATTGCGTCGTTCCTGAAATCGTGACAACCGCGTCTTCATTTTCGATATATAATCAATTATAACGGGGCATCGAAAAAATAAGAAGGATAACCTTTTCCTTATTGAATTTTTATTTTGGATGACGAAACAAAATTTCAGTATGTCATATCCAAAAAGATTCCGTCACAAAAATTTTGTCACTGTTTCGCCATTTTAGTGAATTAAGAGCAAAAAATTATGTAATATCTGTCATTTCAGAATCAATTAATCAGAATATTTTATTCATATTGTGATTTAATCGTATGTTTATTTAATAAGTGGACGCTAATGGAAGATGAGTCTATTGACACATGGTCTCGGTAGTGTGGTGTCACTATCGAAAATTTTTTATTATATAGTTAAACGAATGTTATATTGTTACGTTATCTAATTATTATATTACGTTGAAATGTCGAAAATATTCGAGGCCTAAAGGTTTTAGTAGAACAGAATAATTACAAATCAGAATTTAGAAATTTAAATGCATTTTCTACAATTACTACAATTCTTTTAAATACATTTTTTATATTAGATGTCTCTTTATAAATAAATACCACAATATGTATTTCAAACATTAAATTATAATAAATTATTTTAACTATTATTTTTTTAATATAGTTATAACATAAATAATGACTATTAATTTGCTTGCATCAGTTTCTATTAACACTTATATCTTATCAAAAACTGGAAAACAGGTACAATGTAAATTATAATAACGTGAATATATAATCATAAATATTTATAATAATGAAATATGTAAAATAATTTTATGTGGGTTCTAATACATTGTTATAGTTTTATAAATTCATAATTGAATTAAAAAGTGATCAGATTTTAAAACTTTCATTCTTATATTATACAGTGTGGGTCTACTAGATTTTGATGAAAAAGTTTTTTCAAACATTTCCGAAAATTGATAATAAATGAATTAACCTGTGTAAATACATGAAATACACGCGCGTACATACACGTATTAACATACTAATTTAATATATAAGGTTGAAGGCTTTGAAACTTTATAAATACATTAGGAAATCTGAATGCAATTTAATTGATATGCATAGCCGTAAATTTATAATATTGTAATTCTAAAGAATATTGAAAATATAATTTTGCGGTAATTAACAATTAAATATTATATTATTTAAAAAATTAAAATATTAATAGTATGAATATTATTAGACAATATGACAATGTATACTAATAGATAGAAGGAGAGAGAAGTTCTCCATAAATCAACCTATTAGAGACTCGAGAATAATTTAAATTAAAAACAATAAATAGCAGTTCAATCAACTTAAATATTTAATGTTGTTTTCTCACGCGAAAAATTAAAATGTTTCGTTGAACTTGTTAACTTCTATTTAATTATCTTTCATATATTGTTTACATCCGAAGAATATAAACAAAAAAATAAAAATTTATTATTTTATACTTAAATATCTTTCGAACTTCAATTTTAGTAAAGTTTTTCAAATTTCAAACTGTGTAGTGATTTATAAAATATTAATAAGAGTTTATCTTCTTAAACTGTTCTAATATCTAACTAATTAAAATATAGTTAAAAATATATATAAATGAAATGAATACTGAATATTTTTTCTGATATAGGGTTAATGAAATGTTACTAAAATTTAATATTAAATTATTTATAATTATTCACATGAAAGACGTTTAACATTTTATTTAAAAGAAAGGACGATTCGAAAATTGATGGTACATTAATTTTCCAAATTTCCGAAAAATAATACAATAAATCATTGTATAAGTACTAGCGAGTTATTAATAAACGCGTATAATATTTTAACTTTCCAAATTACATTTATGTATAGTTATATAAAACCTCAATGCTTCATCTCTATCTTAAACTTTATTTATAAAATGAGTTACATCTTGGAATTTTTATAAAATAGATAATAGAGATAATTTATTTAATTGAAAACGTGTATAGTATGAAGTGTACACGTGACTAGAGGGTTGATAATAGTGAGCACGTGCACATGTATGGTATATTTGCAAAAGCTCGCAATAACATTATCTCGCAATTGTTTATTTTTCTTTCATCAGTAAAAAGCACTTTGGACGCCGTGATATCATTTCCATCTTTGATTGGACATAGCTTACCAATTTTAAACTTAACACATTTGCTTCGAGCTTACGATTTAAAACTTATCATTCAAACTTGTATCTACTTTCACTATTTACTAAATCATTAACATAACTAAAAAAAATGTCATTAACAATTGTGAATGCATTATCACAGCTCGTATCTGATTATATTCATAAATGTTTGTTTATTTGTTGTTTAACTAATCATTGTTCGAACGCGTGATAAGGCTTAAATAATACATAACCTTGCTTGAATCGAGTCTAACAGGTCAAGGAAGCGAAAGTTAAAAGTAGTAATAACTTTGAATGCGTGATTTAATTTGGCCATAAACTTCCGAAACATAAAATTCCGCACTTATCCAGCGGTTATACTTTTTGCGTGGAAAAATTAATCAATTGAAAATAAAATTTTTTAATATAGTCTTTAAAAATTTCATATATTAAACATATTTCATTTATAATGTTTTTTGTTTGATGTGTTAATATTATAATATTTTATTACTTGAACTTTTATATTTTATCTATCTACTATAATTAATATATAATAAATATTATATAATTCTTATCCTCGTATTGATTTTTTATTATAAAAGTACATAAATACTACTTAGTTTCTAAAACAGATTTAAATTATATAATTCACAACTGCAATTAATTGCTTTAATTACAATAATAATATTTACATTATTAATTAAATTTTTATATTTGAATTCATCATGATTTGTGTTATTGCCTTCTATTGAATATACTTTTTTAAAGGCGTAATTATTTTGTGATGTCAACACTTTTAATAAGACGCAGAGTTATAATCGCATTTGAGAAAAGAGTGTATTTCCCTTTTTATCTTAAAATGTATTATTACGATAACATTTACAAAATTTTACGTTTCACGCACTTCATTTTACAAAAACAAGTAAATTAATAACGTAAAAGTAAAGTTAATTAGTAGTTTTTTTTTAATAAAATAATAAATCGAAATATGTATGATCTAAATAATATTTGTATCAATTAATTTAGGTTATAAAAATGAAAAATGTTACATATTCCCAAATTCATGGTAAATTACAAGTTTTTATTATAAAAATATACAAATATTTATTATATTTTTTTTAGAAATTTGAAGTTAATCTAATATTCAATTTCTGTTTTTCTTTTATGTAAAAATTGCCAATTTTCATTATAAGTATTTATATTGCTAAATAGTATAAATCTATTTTTTCATAATCCTATTTTTTTCTAAAAAAAAATCTCTTTGATTTTTACAAAGCACTTATGATGCATTATATTGATGTATTTTGCTATTTACGTTTGATACTCTGAGAGATATTGTAAAAAGAATATACCGATACCGGACAAGATAGACGATAAAATAGAAAAAGTAGTGAAATAAAGGATCTGTACCAATGCATGACTGCGGCATGTTTGGAGCGCGTGTTTCACTCGTTAAAAACATCAGTGAGAAGTAGTTATTATCTATAGTAGCGAACGCCGTCCAATCACATGTCTTTCATTGTCTCTTCTTCCCTTTCTCCTCCTTCGCGCTCTGTTTCTCTCTCTCTCTCTCTCTCTCTCTCTCTCTCTCTCTCTCTCTCTCTCTCTCTCTCTCTCTCTCTCTCTTCCTCTCTTCCTCTTTCTTATTCTTTCATTCTCTCTCCATCTATTTTTCACTTCTATCTACTTCTTGCTCAATCTTTCTTACTCTCTCCTCGTTCCGCCTTAACAGCAGCCAAAGAGTGCAAAGGTCGCACTACTCGTCCAAGACACTTGCGTGTATAATGCCGTGTATATTCAGTTCTTCTCTCTTGCTCTTAGATCGACAATCGCATCGTAACAGTTGGCACGTTCTCGATCCCGCATCAGCGTTCCCCAGCAGTATACCGAGATTCATACGACCCAACAGCAGTAGTCGTGAAAAGTATTATCCTCTCATCAAGAGATGATGATTCAATTACTCGTGAATTCAGATCCCGAAGATTTGGAACCCGAGGATATCAAGTTTGTCTATTAATTAGACGAAAGAGTCGAAAGCTCTAATATAATCGTGAAAAGAGCAATCAAAAGAACCATAACGCCTTGATGGGTTGACTGGATGAGCGAACAATTTAGTGAGATTGCAGCAGAATCGAATACGACGTTGATCAAAGTCTGGTCAAACTGCGCGACAATTTTACATTGGAGTTTGATTATGTGAGATTGTACTTTGGAAGATTGTGAGTATAAAGCAGCGAAAAGTAACGATACGCGAGTGCCGCATTTGGTTAAATTTATTTAACCACCACAAACACAAGAATGAAAAAGGTCATTGTAATTTCACTAATTGCCTTTTGGACAATTAACGATTCCTTATGCTCTTGGAGTTCAATGACGAGCTCCCTTAGGTCTGCGTGGCTCAACTTGCACTCGTCCACGGAGTCATCGTCCAAGCCATCATCTAGTGAAAATGAGTGCAGCGGTTGCGCACAAAATAGGGTGGCGCAGATGGAGCAGGATCCCATACTAACGGAGCTTAGGGTTGAATACGTAAAACAACAGATACTGCGTAAGCTGAGACTAGAAAAACCACCGGAAGTGTCGCTGTCCTTGTCTACGCTGCCGAAGCCTTTAATCAATGGCCACGTACTGGAGCTAAAACCTGGTGAACCTTTAGAGCCGCAGATACCAGCCGAGAGCTTCTATGGCAAGACTAATCAAATTGTCGTCTTTCCAAATGAAGGTGGGCCATGTGCTTTGTAATAGTGCTTTGTTAAAATATTTTAAATCGTATTTATTATGTGTGGAAGCTAGCTTGTAAATCTCTTAATAATCATGTAATATTTTATGCAGATACGTTGATGCGTGCTCTATGATAAATAGCAAATATCTATTATTGTATATATCTGAGTGCCTTCTATGTTTCAAATATTGTATGAGTTACGCATTACAATATTTGATCAATTGTTGCGAGTTGCTCTTGCTACATTATAAACTGAAGTATAAAAAAATACTCGATGTTTTATGTACATCTTTTAAATTAAACGAATTTTAAATTAACAACTCATTATTCTTTGTTCAAAAAGTTTCGTGGTATTCCATTAATTTCATTGTAATAACTGATACAAGATTTCGAAAATTTAAGAATATTTTATGCACTAATAATTCTTAAATAAAAAAGTTTAAAAAGTAATAATAAAAGAATTGAAAGATAATTTCCTAAATGAATTTAATTTTAATTTTGTTATTAATTTTATTTTAATTTTATTATTATGTATTATATTATTACGTATAAATTATATATTCTTTTCGTGTTCCATTAGTAATTCACATTGATAGTTTCAAATATTATTAATGGATTGCAAAATAATATTGAACTTTTTACATAGTTAAGTAATAATTTTCATTACACAGAACTACATTCATTTTTATTCACTCATTTTTCCATTATCAATAAATATTAAAAATAGAGAATATATGATAATTATAATATACCAAAAATAGTATCTAATATATAAAGAATAAATTTTTTATAATTTCATCTATAAATATATTTTAATAATTGAACTGTTTAGTGAAATGATAAGATTTCTTTTTTTTTTAATTTTAAATGTATTATTTTATGGTTTCATGCATGCTTTCATCACTTTAAAAATACAAAAATAGAAATAATGGATATGATGATTTCAGTTATAATAAAATAAAAAGTATAAAAGTATATTTTTATTACAAGACTTTTAGGTGGCTGAAAATCATATTAATAATTCATAAAATTTTATTTAATTTAATTAGTAATTATTATACGCAAACTTGAATACTATTAATTATACTATTTTCTTACCCAATTAAATAATAAGATTGAAATAAGAATTTTTACTATTTAAGTATTTTATTACTATTTTAATACTATTATGATTCCTTATTTATTTTTCTATAAGTTATACGAAAAATATTAGATAAAGCTAATAATAACATGATAAATCAAATTTAACAGTATAATTAAGTAAGCATTAATGGTATAATATGGTATAAGAGCAAGGTACTTTAAATTAGCAAACTAAATCAATTTAAACACAAAATAGACATTTAGATAAAATAAATATATAAATTGAATGTAATTGCATGTAATTGAATACAATCATTAATATTCGTTGCATTATTTAAATTTATAAATAAATTTCATGATGAAAAAAATTCAGCCAAATTTTGAATACCCACTATTTTATTTTTTATGCAATATATGGAAGTTTATAGTATTTACAGAAAATTTAAATCAACTGAAATTAACAAAATGCTTTCTCATTATAGAACAAATTTAAGTTATAAATTAAATTTATCTGAAAGATTTAATTGATAATTTCAATACTTTTATAGATTAATGAATTGTAATGTAAAGTTTCATTTTAACTCACATTTCAATTACGATAAATGTTAATAAAAATTTAAGATAAAAATTAAATCATAAATAAGTATGTTCAATCAAATAACATAGATGTACTTTATATTATTTATTTTATGTAAAAACCATGTGGCACTGTAAAGTTAATTGTTATATGCTATGTGATATTAAAAAAGTAAATGATGTTTTTACTAAAATTAATCTTATTAAATATGTCAATTTTTTCTTTTCATTTTTACGAGGGGTCAGTAAAAAGTCAATCACTAATTAATTGAGCTTATTATAATTGTATAACTATTAAATTATTAAGAGAGATTAATTAAATAATATATAATTATTATGATAATTAAATTAAATACGTATTTTAATTAACTTTTGCGTGCAGCATTTGATTACATAATTAAACAACCATTTTATCGTTAATTCTTTGATGTGATTGCGTATGCATAAAAATTTTTGACCAATATACTAGGTATAGCTTATATTTAAAAACAGTGAATTTTCGTATGAGATTATTTCTTAAAAATTTTACATAGTTACATATGTTTTAATTATTATTTATTACTCCCTTATAAATGACGTCATGAGAATAGTCAATTTAATTAAATAAAATTCTGTATAATATTAACAATAAAATTAACAGTTTTTTTTTACTATAAAACGTGACTTTATATAATTTAATTAAAAAATTTATATATAAAATATTTATTGTAATAATATCCAATTAAAATAGTTATGATTAATTTCTATTGATGAAGTTTCACAATCAAGCACAAAAATGTACTACATTTTGTACATATTCTACATTTTGTTTATAAAAAAAGAAAGCGATTATTATTAAGAGAAAGTGGCGAGCGAGATAGAGATAATCATAGTTGCACCATAATATTTTATTGAAATTTCCACTTCTCACGGATGCTGTTTGTATTAGAATGCATTTTTAATGAAATTGAAAAATTACACAATATTTTTATTATTTAGATCTTTATGCTTCACATACACCGCTCAATTGATATAAATAGTGAACCATTAAAAGAATATACTAAAGTACCAACACAGTATTTTTAGTAAAATGTATCTAGTGTAGAATAGAGGTCGCAAAAAAAATTGTAATTAGCAAGGTACCTAATTTTTTATTCATAGAATTCTCTATTAAAAGGTGTAAAATCTATTTTTAAATTATATTTAAGTAGTTCAATGAGAATAAGAAAAAATTGGTTATATTATAAATATCGAAATATATTCCAGAATTCGTTCAAATTATAAATTATAAAATACATACGTATGAAATTATAAAATTTATCAAGAACTAATAATAAATGTAATTTATGATCCTGAAATATTAGATAATTTATATAGAATAAAATAAAATCAAATTATAAAAAAGACATAAACCACTAAATCAATCGCAAATTTCTGTGGTTGTAATAACTTGCCGTACCTTGTTATGATAAATCAAAATAGTCAAGAAGTATACGTCTTGTTGTGCGTATTCCAAGAAGGACAAATGTGGTCAATATTTCATTTAAAATTCATCGCGGTAGTGTTTGTTATATTAAATACAGTCTAAAATTGATTTAATTGAATTATTCACAAAATTCCACGGCCACATAGTCAATATCATATAATTAAATTGACCCTTAAGCACATAAACTTTGTAATTCACTTTGCCCACGAGTGAGAGTTTAATATAATATGTATAAAGTCGTTTGAAATCATGCTAAGTGCCATGATAGCAGCATCAAAATTGTCGTCATGTCTTTGCTCGAAAACGCAACACCATATTCTACAATCTTTTGATCTCGGAGTTAATGTGCCTTAGTTATAGACTTCTGAAGCAATTTATGCAAAAGAATTACGACATAATTGACTTACACGTATACTCATGTAAAACTTCTCACATCGTTTTCACACAACTCTCTAATGGTTCACATTTGGGCTAACGAGTTGAGATGTTATTTTGAATAACTTTCATCGTGTGAGGTACGCTTGAAGTCTGCAAAAGGTGAAAATATATACTATTGACGAAAAGGTTTAATTAAATAATGAGTAAAGTTTGGAAGACATAAACGACCTCCTCGCGCATATTGTTGTACAATAGAAATTTATTCATAATATTATACATTATATGATTTTCTGTTAAAAAATTATATAGCGGGTACAATAAGGTAATTTTTATAAAGAATCCGTTGACAACATTAAATGTCTTTTACGTTAATTTATTATGAAAATGGTTCACACAATCTAATTGTCTTTATTAAAAAATACCATATCTTCTATACTATTTGTTGTGAATTTTGTCAAAAATTATGAATTAAGTGTATCGAATAAAAATAATAGGTAAATTTTTTTCATCTGGATATATTAATAGTTTAAATTAAAAAACATAGCGAATAAGAAAATAATAAATTACATACACTTATCGACCTCAATAGCATATATAAAATAATAATTCGCGTCTGACTTAATCTGATGGTTTTCTGCTTATAATAAATTTTGGCTCTAGAATTTTAATTTAGCTAAGGTATTTTTTATTATAAATTTTTTCTTTTATTTAAACAAAATTTTTAATGAGATTATAATTATGTATATTTTTTTTTAATATCATAATCTTATTTTTGTATAAAAATAAAAGAAAAATGACTTGTTCGTTTCAATATTTAATAAATGTATAAGTATCACCTCTTTTAAAGTAAGTTTTTTATATGAAATTAATGACAATTAGTAACATAAATATACTAAATATAAATATAAATTTATCAATTATAAATTGTAGTTATAAATGGTTATATTATAGGTAAGATACATTTACAAATACATTTTATAGTAACATGTATTAAAGAAATTTATATTATTATATTTTTATGCATATAAATTTTTTTTAATACGTATTATCATAACATAATAATATTTTTGAAAAGTACTGTGAAATTATGCTATAATAATAATAGTTCAAATTATTATTACTTTAATTACTATCAATCCTTATGTCAAAGATTATAATTCTAGATATTGTTATTCTGTTATTTTAATAATAAATTATAATATTTACCTTCAACAACGAAAGTTATTCAACTATTTTTATGATACCCATTACTCATATCCTATTCTATTAGTGGTCAACATAAAATTTGAATCAACAAGATAAGACACATCCTTCAGAAAATTAAATCATTATTGCCTGTTAAGTATAATATATGTATTATATTTCATAAATAAATAAATATAAATTATAAAATTTAACTAAAAATAAACACAGAAAATGAATTAATGATAAAAATACATTAATTAAATATAACAAAAAACTTGCTATTATTTATTTAAAAAACTTTCCCAAGATCGAACTAAAATAGTTAAAACCTTGACCTCCATTTTTCAATTGGCATTTCATAACCCCGATATCATAACGACTAGATTAAAAGCATTTGGCAGTTTTTACTGTAATCTGCTATTAATTTTTCATGTATATATAAATATATAAAAATACTTTATTGAAAATTATTATTATTCTTATTTAAGTTTTATTATATATGAAATATATTTGAATGTTTAAAAATAATTAATTTGCTCAAAAGTGTATCAAAATGGATATGATATTAAGATCAGTTATCAATAAATATAAAAAAATACATACAATATTATTGATTATATGTATACAACTAAATACGGGATGATATTAATAAAAAATGAACATTATAAGAATAAGTCCTATTATTTCAGTTAAGCCTGCTTTTGTACTAATAAATTCAAAAGTTTACAAATAGTTTAATAATAAACAACATACAATATAGAATATTGAAATAAACAAATGTGTTCACTTATTTTAATGAAAAGAGTTTATTGCATACTTGAAACTTTAAAATGTAAATTATTATATTACAGAATTATATTACCGATAAAATAAGATTCATTTTTTTATGCAAACGTATTTCCCATTACATTTTTCATATTATAAGAAACTTACAAGAAAATTACAAAAAACTTTAAGAAATTTGTTGCCTTGCATTAATAATGTTATAGCATCACAAAATTGTTAAAAACCCACACTTACGTTTTAGTTACACTAATAATACTTTATAATCATAAATCTTAATATATTTTTTATTTACAATTCTTTTAAATTATCATATACTTATTGTAATTTTATCTATAAATTTTTTCAAACTTCACTTATTTTATTAATTCAAAAGACATATAATAGGAATAACAATTCTCTTTGGATCAGTAAAGTGCATTAAAATAAGATTTTCAACTTATTGTCTTGTTTTTTAGTCGTTGTATTGAAAAAAGAAACTCATCATATCATATCGTATTCTATTTTGTCCTGTGTACTAATGAAACGGTATGTTCAACTGAATGAGAGTTTTAGAAACAAGTATTTACTTGCTTATATCTTAATTGTAAATAATTTACAATTTTAAACTCATAATATGGTTAATAAAAATATTTTATTTAAATTAATTTTTACGCAAAGAGTTATTCTGATTGATCGACTATACAAGAATACTTAAATACATAATATATATATAATAGATTTATAATTTTTTATAAATTAAATTTTAAAGTTTTTATAAATAAAACTCTTACTTTGACTTATTTTAAGATTTTAAAGATATTGAATTTATCAAAAGTAAACTTATTATTTATTATTTTTTTAAGACTAAATCACTTTGTATTTTTATTTGAATTATTGTACTATTATTATTAAAATCATTGATTTATTTACATCCTTTAGTATATTGATAACTTTTTCAATATAGGTAATTAAAACAATACTTTTTATTGAATAAATAATAACGATTAGATAAGATAAAGATTGTATTTTATTGTGTAGAATATAATAAGATTTGATACTCAATCAATATTATGACTGCCTTATTGTATATTATAATAAACTGTGTACATAAACTACCTAAAATATATTTCTGTAATTAATCTAATAATACTTTTAATATATATAACTTTCCTATATGAAAAAAATATGTAAAATTTCTGTTACTGATTTAAAATGATGAACTTCTTAAAATAAATTCCTTTTACTATTAATTTAATTAATATACTTATTTAAACATTGCATTCAATAAAATTTATATTATATAATTTTTCAAATATTAATATATATATATATATATATATATATATATATATAGATATATGGTATCATAAAAATTTATTCTTATCTAAATTATTATCCATTTCCATAAAATAAATTTTATTGATTTTAATGTACATTATTTCTCTCGTTTAAGATTAAAATGAAACAAACCACGTAAGATAGCATAAAGGTTTAAATCAACCCAATAATATTATTTACGTAGAAAAAAAAGACTCTTTAAAACATAAAAAAATTTACCATATTGTATTTAATCAATTTCCAAGTAGCTAATAAATATATGTTTAGATGCTACAGAAAAACGTAACTGTTGCTTATATCGTACACAATATAATTGTTTATATTTTTGTTGGTTTGAAGCAAGAAAAAATAAATAGTACTATTAGAATATTAATCCTTTTAAAGATTTGATCGAAAAATCTAAACTAAATAAAAATGGTTGACTGTTTATAGAAGCCACGCGCACAGCAACTTTTTTAGAGTTATGAAATCGAAGCACAGCGTAAGTTCACTCAGTTCGAGGTCATTCGATCGTGTACATACTTTGAACGATGAAGAATGCATTTTCTTATAATTAAAGAATAATATGAGAAAGTGCATTGAATATTGTCTCAGAAATCGATGCCGTTAATCATCTTTTATGCGAAATTCTAAACAATTATATTGATGAACTTACATTTGTTGCACATTTTGCATCCAGATTTACTCATTCGTGTAATCTGCGTTAACTGCTGTACTATGTTATCAATGAGTGCAAGACACTTAAATAATGGTATTTATTAATGAAGCTTTGTCAGCTTATTATGTTAATTTTAATAATTCTTTATTTAGTCGATAATATTATATATGCATTATGATATTATTCTATATTAGTTTTTTCAAATTATAGTAAATAATTTTATAAGATATTTTACACAAAAAAAATTTTTTCCTTAAAAAAATAATATATGGAAGATCTGTTTTTTTAAGATATAAAATATGATAATTTACAAAAATTAAAATTAGAAACGAAGAATTTAAATGTTATTTATATCGAAGGAATATTTCGGAATCAAACCAAATTATATATATATATATATTTATATTTATATAAGAATGTATCATTTTATATAAAAATGTATATGTAATTATAAATTAACATATAATTATCGTAAATGGTAAATGAATACGGTTAACCCTAAATAGGAAGAAGGAATAAAATTTATTTATTAATCAGTAAACAACTCAAGCCCTAATTTTTTCAGATGATTATCAAAACTCTGCCGAATTATAACTCTTATGTGCATATTGCTACATCTTGAACATAAGCTTTATAATAATCTCGGAAAAATTGTATCCATTGCAGGGGTGCCATACTCAAAAAAGTGCCGTCAGAGCTCGAATCATATAACCGGCTTTAATCCTGCAGTCTGTTTCACGTTCTTCCTGCCGAACGAAATGCAGTTCGTCGATGTAACGTCAGCGGAACTCTGGTTTTACAAGGAGGAGGACAAGAATGACAGCTTCAATCAAACTTTCGTGCTCTCAGAATTGGATCACTGGGATCAGCGTGGCAGTTTTGAGAAGAATACCATTATGGCCATTTTTGAGACTACAATTGGAGGTTTGAGGCATAATTAATTTCATTTACATTGTTCTAATTACGAATGCATTCGTTCATTTTGTTCGACTTGCTTTGTTGAAATAAATTTCGATAACCATACTTTGATCATTTATTATCTTCTTCTTGATTAATGTACCACTAGATTTTCCATCGGTAATAATTCATGTAACATTTTACATTACTCTCACTTTATATCTAGCATTTAAATTTTTTTAGAAGACTTTAGAAGGAGATTTTTTTAGAAGAAGAATACACGGTGATTGTAATAGCGATAATAAATAAAAATCGCGGTAATTTAATCATTTAGTCATTAAAAGCAACTGAAAATGATTTCTATTCAATTTTCATTTTACAATATTACAATCTTATCTTCTTTGTTTCATTAAAGTAAATCATGTTAATGCATACACGCTTGATTTTTCAATTTATACGATAACTCCAATATGAAGATATAACAAATAGAAAATTTAAAAAAAAAGGAATAAAAACGTAGAAAAAGTGGATTTAATTATTTCGTTATTAAATTGCGATGCGATTTTAAAACGAAGCACAGTCATCGACAAATTAACAATTATCAGAGTATGCGGACAGAAAACAAAATTAATCTTTATGTTTGTTTTTTATATTACTTTCACTTTTTTATATTTTATTTATATTATATTTATAGCATTTATATTTGTCATTATACAAAAATGTAATGCTATCATATGCATTTAAATTACTTATATCCAAAGAAATTTTAACAAATAGTCTATTCTTCAAATTAAAAATATAGAATTCTAAAAATAGATCTGCAAATTATTTCCAAAACAGAATAAAAATATATTTAGAGTAATTTTCCTGAGCCTGCTTATATATCAGTGCACGCTTACATTGTAGAAAAAACATTTGATGGAATCTTTGCAATATTATAAAATGAATAACGATATTTGCAATTTCCGTTCTTTTTTTTCAACTCTAAACCTATTATTTCTGAGTGGTTATTGAAAGTTATTTTCGTATTTCCATTTCAGTCGTGGAAGCAATGACTCACTCTCTATCGTAGCCAATAACTCTTCTTTATTATCTTCTTTATTTCAATTTTTATTTATAAGCGCGCGCGCTTTCGTGACATTTACTTTAAAATTTAAAAGACAAATTCTTGGCATATTGACTAATAAAGAATAATAATCTTTCGTAATAAATCGTTAAAGTGCGTATCTTCAAAGTTCGCTTCACGAATTGTAGC
>JAPYYT010002752.1:0-15958 GCA_030522565.1 Ceratosolen corneri | reverse complement strand
TTTGTTGAGGTGGGGGGAGGGAGGGAGAAGGCGAATGACGGAGGAAGAAAAGAGCAAGAATAACTGTCGCGCGTCGATAAGGGCCCGTCTGGAGATCCTTCCAGGGCCTATATACTCTATACTCGAGCGATACAAGATCCCGTAGCCTCGTCGTATCCCTGTTTATATTTTTGCAAAAAGTACGGATATCCTCGGCCTGATCTGACTTTTACGAGCTCGGGAGATGTGCGCAAAGCCGCTCGGTTTGCGAACTAACCATTCATCCGGAGCAATCGCGAGCGGCTTCTTGCTTTTCGTGAGCCAAATGCTCGTGTCGCCTCGTTATTAATAGGGTTTTTCACGCAGCGCTGGTGCAATTTCGCGCGAGAGAGCGAGAAAGTAACTCGGCCCACTAATTATTCGTGGGACGAAGCGCGTGTGCGGCTTTGAAAGTTGTGGGAGCGCTGGCTTTTCGTGTACTTCAATCGGCTGCGATCGACGTCACTCTGCGATCCGAGGATCGTTTTTCCTCGTATTCGGCAGACACACACACAGCGAACGGCGTCCCTCTTATCCGCGAGAGCCAATCGCGCGCCATTCGTCAGTTTAATGGACACGCGGAGAGAATTTGGTATTTACACTCGGGGCCAGTTGTTGCCAGCGTCCGGGCATCTTTCGTTTTCGTCTCTGCGTCTCGCTCATTCCATCCAGATGTAGTAAATTTAATTAAAAAGGCCGAACCTCCTGTTGCTCATCAGTTCGCGTCAATACGATCTGATATCAATGAATACGAGTTTTCAGATCTTCATTGAAAATTTTGAAGCGCAGATATTGGCGCGAAGATTACATTGAATGCTTATCGCCGGCCGACCAACTATAATTAATCTTCTTCTAATAACCACCTTCGAGTTTTTTAATGTAAATTGTAAGGCAATACCTTATCGGGAACAGATTCTTAGCGAATACAGTTTGACTTTCTATTGAAATTTTAATGCCCCGTCAAGTAGCGATAGTTGTGGATTTTTCCGCGATTCTGCACTTTAATTTCCTCGAGAGTAAGATTGTAAACAAATTGATGTACCAATTATTCAGCAAAGAATTATAATTTAATTAAGGATGATGCAATTCTACTCTTGCAACGGATAATCGTTGAAATTTCACTAGATTTTCACTAATGAAGAAATTTAAGGCTGCTGGTCGTACTTGCCAATAAAATTATAATCTCATAATATCAAATAATATTACGAATATGAATAGGCTGCAGTAATACATTAATTCGTGTTCACAATCTCTCTCTCTCTCGAGCTTTCGACTTTTCGAGTGTATCGGATAAGTTTGGCCCCATTCGTATATGTATACATATATGTATGTATATGTATGTATATGTATGTATATGGCCCGAGTCAAGCCACGTGGGACGCTCATTTGTTAATAAGCAGTTGTACAAAAGTCTCTCGGTAGTAATAATCGTTTTCATCTGGGATGAAAAAAAGTTGGTGAGTATCGGCGTCCGATGATCGAGCCAAGAATCCGCGAGCATTTGTGGATGATTCATCGTAAATCCGAGGCGACATCAGGCGCACTGTGGAAGGTCAAACGTGGAAAAAAAGTATCGGACTCGCGACGAAACCTCGGGTGGCGACGACACCAAATCTCCCTCGAAACTAAGCAGACATTGATGCTGAAGGCACAACGGCCGCATTATTCTACCGGCAAATATCAGTCTAACTTATCGTCTAACCAGACGTCTTTCCTCTCTCTTGCTGCGCCAGTTTTTTTCTCCCCCTTTTTCAGCCCTCGGCCGGAGGCAATCGAGCGAGGTGGAGACGCCGCACATCCACAGCCAAGTAAACACAATTACGCGTCCTGTGGAGGAGCACTTCAGAATATTTCAGCTTATTGACTATCTGATAATGCACTTTCTACAGCTGTTACTTGATGTCGGGCACAGCACAGCACTTGATGCCCTCACTCCTCCTATCCACCAAATTGTTGGCAAGGCCGAGTATTAATTTTCCCTTTTATTTGTAAAATCTTTTAGCAACGGGTTAAGGAGTGAAATTAATAGTCGCATTGGATGAAGCTAAAGTGGCGATAGTGTCGTGAAAGTAAAGTTCTTGGGCGTGAAATAGCTTATGGGATCGTTTGAACAGAGTTCACGACTCATAAGCATTGATTTTCATTTATAGTTCGTAGGCCAATAGGTCGTATTGGCTGGGTCTTATTGGCCAACTGGCAGCCGCCAATTGTTTCGAAATAGCCGAGGAGGCAAATTATTCGTTCCCAAATGGCATGTAATAGCCGAAGAATGCAACTCTGCAGCCAGACTGGAAAGGCTGCGCTCTCCCCGGGAAATAATATTACGGGCGCTGGAATAAAGGATGGACGTACGAAGCACGCAAGCCTCTAATAATCACATCTGCCTTACGTTTATAATGTAAATTCAAATCTGGCAGCCCACTTACGTGTTTGACTTGGCTCCCATAGGCTGATCATTGATAACGGGGCCTCGTGTTTTCGAATCTTAAAAGCAACCAAAGTACTTCTGAATTCACGGTCGGCGGAGCCGTGAATTCCATTGCGCCAGCTTGGCCAAAGCGACGACGAGCCAAGCTCCACGCGCGCCAGCAGCTTTCCCGGGGCCCCGCAGGGCCTCTTTCACCGACGCCGGGGCCATAAAGTATCGGCACTGCGAGAGGCACGTCGGCTGGAAAAGCCGTGGCGCCGATATAATTAGTAAAGGAGTCATCCCGCCGGACCGTTGCATCTGCCGCCTAATCTCCCGGCGTCTCGCTCTTATCGCGCCGTGTTTCTTTCCTAGCCTCCGACGTCTCTCTGATATTTTCGAAGGCCGCCTTTAGCCCGCGCCTCCGCGTAGAAAAGCGTAGTTCACGACCGTGGGCAAGAGACCGATGAGTGGTGCCGGGTGGGAGGGGTGACGCGGTCTGGCCGGCTCGCTATCAGACCTGGAGGTGTGTTATCAGCTGGATGCAGTGCGCGACTCCCTTCTTCGCCGACCCCTGCCCTCTCGCTCTGTTGCGTGAACTTTGGAGAAAAGTGGCGCTAGAGAGGGGCGGCACGGGCTGGGGTTTAGCGAGGTGGGGCGGGGGTCGGGGGGCAGGGGGAGGGAGAAAGGAGAAGGAGATGGAGGTGGAGGTGGAGGAGTGCCGGAGAGAGAAAGAGATAGGAAAGGAGGGAGGTCGGGTGGCGGATCGCGGCGCGCGCGGGTCGCGGTCGTCGTCGAGGGGGAGAGGGACGGGCAGAGAGCAAGAGGGAGATGTTCGAAGGTGCCGCGCGCTGCTTTCGCGTTATCGCTTCTACCCTAGAGAGTTGACTATAGAGTGCATCTAGTGCGATAACGAGCCAAGTTAAACAATATCGAGCTATATGAGCGAAGAGAAATAGAGAGACAACGAGAGAGAGAGAGAGAGAGAGAGGGAAAAGAGAGTGATCGAGCGAGCGAGCAAAGAAGGGTGGAAAGGCGGTAGAGAGGATAGGAAGATGGCAGGACCAGAGAGAGTATGAACGAAAAAGGGAGGAAAAGAGGGTGGGAGGGTGGTAGAGTTAGAGAGTGAGAGAGAGAGAGAAGCTTGGGCTTTGCGATGATTAAGCGAACCATCGTTGGAGAGGAACTTCTATCGTGTGTATGAACTGTTAAGGTTGTCCACAAATTTTCATCATTCCCTTATTAATATGCGACATTGGAAACTGCATAAACTAAAAATAATATTTACTTGGAAATGGCAATTTGTATTTTGTATTTCTCGAAATTTTTGAACGATTCGTTGTTTACACGAACTGTTGTTTACATTCGTTGTTTACACGAATACATACATGAATTCGTATATGTGTAACATCCGAGGCGCAGTAGTTAATTGAATTTTCAAATACATAATGGAGCAATATAATTACAAATTACAAACATTTTTGCAATATAAGGTCTTGAATCTGTTGTTTAAAGTTGTAATCTACAATTTTTGCCATCGATGATTTGCCATCGCAAGTGACAGAAGAATGACAAATGCCTAGTATGGGAAATATTTTTTTTTAACGAACATATAACATGTTTGCGTTTGGTGCTACAATGAATTAATTCATATAAATGTAATTGGCAATTTATTATTCCGCAGAAGTATTTGCGAGTTTAGTATGAAAGGAATGAAGATGATCGGACGAATAAACGTTAATTTCAGAATTGATATCAGAAAAGGATTGCAGTGAGCTTCGTAAGAGCCTGACTTGCGAATTTCTTCAAGTGTCTCCTTGTTAATCGATAACAATTACCTTTCACATTCTCTCAAAAGTATCTATTATACGAAAGTGCTTTATAATTTTCAACAGATTAACGATCGCTATTCAAATAAATTATATTAAATCATAGGAAAGTTCGTAGATCGACGATTGTGAGCCGTGGGTTACGAAATTCTTTCGAATAATTTATTTAATACGGACTTGTTATTAACTGGTTTGCCGCCATTCGCGTATTTAAGAAACCGAATGGACGTGAAAAAAAAGTAAAGCACGCGCACATGACTCAATGTATGTAACGTCAAATTGGATTATAATGTGCATTTACAATTCAATCTGCATTGTATGGTAGTGCTCGAGTAAAAAATATAATTGAAAGTAGTGGCGGCTACTTATCGACTGACTTGCAGACCAAGTCGAGGGTTTTTTTTTTTCTTTTTCTTTCATTGAGATAGTAAGCCTTAAAACTGAAAAACTTTCAACTTTCTCATCATTATCAATATCAAATTAATGGATTATTTCGATTAGCCGGATCGGCCAATTATAAATACCAATTATAAATACCGTCACTCTAATGTGACTCTAATTTTACGCGAAATATCCTTTCGCGTTTAACACACTTGAATTCACGGAATGCCCGAGACTTTCACGCTCGCACTTGAATTTCCTATCACTCGGCTCCACCGTACTTTCAGCTCAATACATCTCTCTCCTACCGATAATGCGCTTGTAACTCGCTCGGCCGCTTCTATAATCCAAAGAAAAGAAGAATAATGGCAAGGCATTAATGCCGAGTCGCGTACGAAGTCAACTGTGTATCGAGTATATTCCCGAAAGAAATAAATAAAGAATCCCCGGCGAAATTTCGTGGGAGGCTCGAACGCCACGGATGTCCGTTGATTTGTTTGGAGTTGATCGACACTACGTGGTCGCGCACGCCAACCAAACTCCATTCTCGGCGAAATGGCCTGTCGTTTAGAGCATCGTGGCCGGGAAATGCGAAAAATATTAGTGTTAACGTCTATCGCGTGCAATTGATCCACGTACCCGGGAAATTCATGGGGCTGCCTATTGCCACATGGTGACTCCTGATCAGGAGGAGATATCATCTCCTCTTGGCACCTTACCTGAACCAAATTGGCTGGTGCGATGTTGGACGAGCGCTAAGCGTAACAACCTTTCCCTCGATAAATGAGAATTAATTGGAGAATTAATTGAACGTGCGATGAGCAATTGGCGAAATGGCCGTTTACGCGGATTTGGCCGGCGCTCTTGTTATTATAAAAGCGCGACTATGCAATTATTATTGTGAGCGTAATGTGAGGTACATTAAGCTCAATACAATGAGCTCCCGAATGAACTATCGTTAACCATTGATTCGTGCCGAGGAGCAAAATTCCTAAGCCACATGATCCCCCAATCGTCCATTAATTTTACATATCGCCAATCGCTAATTGACAATAGCCATGCCAATAAAGTCGCATTATTTACCAAATCCTTTCGCCCGTAATTTCTCATCCGCAGTTGGGCAATCATCCACCACCCAACATGCGACAAAATTGCCGGCCGACGGATTTTCATAAATCAACATTGTTTACACTCGTGGTCGAGCGCCTACTGCCAAACGCGTTAAACATGATTGTTAAGAGGCCGAGATTTCACAAATTGGCCGGCCAACCGAAGGCACCAGCCCCCAGTTTCCGCTATTTCCGTTCTAATAAGCCGCCAATGGGGCAGGAATAGTCAGGCGCAATAATTGCGACTGCGCTGCCAACAGGTTGGATAAATAGGGGCAACAAGGAGAGCGATAAGCCAGGTCCGGTCTAAATATTGAGACAGTCGTCCTGTCTTACTTATGCGCGCGCTACATCTCTGGCGGCATACGTATAGAGCGTATAGAGCGCAACCCGATAACGCCGACAGCGCGAGCATACAAATACACTCGTGGGGGGGGAGGGGTGGGGAGAGGGGGGTGGTGGGGTGGTGGCGAGAGAGGCAAGGAATCGGAGGAGAAAGAGGTCCGAGAGATGTAGTAAAAAGGAAAAAGCGAGGGGCAATAAGAGCAAAAGGGCAAGAGCGAAGTGAAAGAGAGAAGAGGAGGCAAGAAAGAGAGCAAGTGGGAGGGAAGGGAGAGAGCTCGTGGACGAGTGATTGATGAGAGAGGCAAGCTAATGAGGAGCTGAGCTGCATAGGACGGGATCACGATAAAGAGGTCCCGGCAGCGCTCGGCGCAGCACCTCCGCCCCTGCCGCCTCACCCCTCGCCCTCGCCCGGCGAACCTCCGCCCCCTGCCGCCCCTCGGCGGCCGAGCCTCTCAGCCCCTCGGCGGCGGATCGCGGAGGGGCTCGTTATATCTGATCTCCGGTGCACCCGCCCCTCGGCGCGCGTGTATACACACGGATTCGCCGGCGCGGCTCGCACGGTATGCGCCAAGAGAGAGCGAGAGAGAGACGGAGGGGCGGGAGGGAGAGGAGAAGAGCCGAGCGCATTCTCCGAGCTTTTCATCGGTGATCGGCTCCGACGCGTAAACGTCGAGGCGAGTTGCGGCGGGAGGGCTAGTCCTGCAGGCCTGCTTATGGCGAAATGTCCGATGGCCGATGCGCTACGGTTGTTGGCTGCGACAGCTGTGATAATCCGTTGTGGCTTGCGCGGGCCTCGCGCAATTACGAGTCTTACTCGGCTCGCGTGGTGGGGTGAATATGGATGGGCGCCGATGGCTTGGCGATGCGGAGGAGGAGGAGCTGTTGCTGCTCCCGCTACTGCCCTCGGCGCAATTAATGCATTACCGTAGGTAATTTCGAGGTCGGAAATGTGCGGATGCATTGTCTTCTCGGTGACGGGACGGGACGGGACGGGATGGGGGCGGTGGGGCGCACAGGCGGGTCAGTCGGCTTTCGAATCTAATAAATAATGGGGCTTCCGACGAGATTCCCCGGCATTGGCCCCAGAGTGGAATCGAAGAAATTTTTCGCAAACAAGAAAGAGACGATGCGACTTTCGGTTGGTTGTGTCCGGTGAGCCGCGCTGCCCGCCTGCTGCCACTATCATTGAAAATAATTTGAAAACCGTTGCAAGATAAGAAAGACAATGTAGCTGCATCGGAAGATTTTGAGGTATTGGTGAAGGCGATAATGCGAGTGGCGGAGCGCTTGATAAACGATAACGGAGGGAAAAAATTAATCAAACCGGAGAAAAGTTTTGTTAAACCACAATGAATGATATGCAAGAGCTAGTCGCAAGGAGAAAGCGCTGACTAATGGTATTAGGTTATCTCTTGGTGAAGCTGCGATCTAATAAATAGTACTTAAAAGATCCAAATATTGCTCCAATGTATTCAATTATAGCCAAGCAAGCACTTGCTCCAATTATCAATAGAAGCAATTTTAATAAACCTTAGAATAAGTCCGGCGGTTGTTAGTATAATAACTAGTAGAGTATAATACGACATGGAAATAGAGAAATACTAAATTGCTGAAGTACTATTACTTTTCAAAGAACGGGTATACCCATTTATCTCAATAAAATCATACCAAATGTACAATTCAATTGGAATATTTACATTGCAATTATTACTTAAGGACAAGCATTGCCGATCGCTTAGAGCATTCCAACACGGTACGTTTATTTCCCATAAAACTGCGCAATCGTATAACATTTATGCTATCTAATTGCAAATTGTAAAACATTACTTTTAATAAATTCAATCCTAGCAGATCTTTATCTATCCACGCATTCGTAAGCGCGCGCGCGCGCGCGCACAGTGCACGCGGTTTTCTACACAACTACGATTCCCGATACGCTCCAGTGAAACGTCCACTTGCAATTATTTTGTTGAAAAAGAGTATTGGAATTCATTTTTCGCAAAGTTTACGGAAAAAAATGTAACGCTTGTTTGGGCACATTTTTCATTAGGCTTTTCACGAAATGACAAATCACACGTATTATCAATAATCTCGAAGCTAACGATTTTATATTGAGGCAATAATAATAGATCCCTTAGTGAAATACATTTTATTATAATCACCATTGCGTGGCGTGAGAATCATAAAGCTAATGCCCGTCAAATGGCTCTCTATCCAAAACCAAAACAAAGAAATTCATATAAACAAGTAAATTCACATAAACAATTGTTTAGAATCAAGCAAAAATGCGTGAATACTATCAAGCTCAACGATTAACATAGCGAGCATTAAAAATACTGCCCCCACCTTCCACCATCTAATCCACATGGCAGTTCATAATTCCAACTTAACAAGTCATTTTTCACTTTTCCCCGACGCTGGACATCGCGCTTCCCATAACTACACAAGTTTTCCGAATCCCATAATCGGCCGACCCCGTGGCAAAGATTTATTCCCTATCGAGGAGCCCCGAGTCAATACGACTTCCATACATTGCACACGAGCCTCCGACACGACTTGCGTCCTCTGCCTCGCCAAACAGGCGATAAATACGCCCGCGACCTTTGCAAATCCAAGACGCGTTCAAATAAACGCAGATGCGCGGCTGAAAAATGCCGCCGATATGGAGAGAATCGGCCGAGCGTTCGTTCCCGGGGTTCGGCCTCCTCCGTAGCCGTGTAAGCAGAGGAGCCGAATCGAGGACGTTTCAATGACGGTAGCCGTGCGTAAGTGGAAGGGGGAGCAGAGAGAGAGAGAGAGAGAGAGAAGGGAAATAACAGTCTAGGTAGCCGAGCGGTGCGGCTTTTGCGGTATATGGAATAGCCGAACGCCGCCGACGTCGCTGGACCAGCACGATAACGGCTACCACCCACCTATCTTGGCCTCTGCAGGCTTTATTATAAACCTCTTGCGACGACGCTACCGACTCCCTCCTCCCCCCCCCCTACCACCACCACCAACACCTCCACCGCCTCCACCATCGCAACCACCAATACCACCCGCCCCCTGCAACGCCCAACGGACTCCCTCCCCGTCCCGCCCCTCGACCGCCCGCTCTTTCTCGCTTTTTGCCACCCTGCGCACCTTACCGACCCTCCCCCTCCTCCAGCACCACCAAAGCCTCGCTCTTTTCTCGCTCTTTTCGTGCTCTTTGTCGGCCGCGACCTATACCTGCCCTCGCCCTTTTGTATCGCTCTCGCGCAAAAGAAGTAATCGAAATGCAATCATTTTCACCGGCGACCGATTAAGCTTACATTTTTACGTGCTGCTTTTATTTCGCTCAACTGTTTATACCTCCCCCCCCCAATCGACTACTTCTCCCTTCATTTCATCAAGCCACTTACAAGTTTAATTCCATAATCTGCTGCACTTAACCTTTTACTTCCCTGAATTACATTTTCATAATAAAATTATGTATTATTACTCTCGCTGCATTAAAAACTCCACATTATTTCGAGATGTCTTATGTCGCGCTCGCCATGAACATTACAATGAGGTAATTGTAATTGGCAATGCATAATTGCGCGGTCACGCATTCAAGAAAGGCCAATGCCCAACTTGTGTTTTACCATATTACCTCTTTTGTATTACAACGCTTCCACTGCCATAACCTATAACGTATTATCCCGGCTATTTACAATAGTACGTTTTAATTACGCAGTCTTACGCGAGGCAATAATGTTCTGCGAACGCGGCTCTTTAATTACATAGCCTTAATTATTTACACTTTCAATATGAAGGAAACTCGAGGTTCCTGCTTCATTGCTGTACTGTAGGTGCAAATCTACGAGTATCTATTGAATGTAAGGGGAGAGGCGAAAACTACTTTGCGCCCAAACTTGGACGCACTGTCGCAATCGGGCAGGGGCGCGATGGAAGGGGGGGGGATGGCAATCGGGCGCAGCCGTCTAAACCGCAAAGCACACGGTGGATAAATGTAGGGAAGCGCGGCACGAGACCCGTGATTTAAACGCCATCGTCATTATTAGGAATCGGCTTATCCTAATAAGGCGTAGGAAGGGTCGCGGCGTCGATCGAAAAATGCCAGGGCGCACGTGAAAAGCGCCGCAGTCGCCGTCGCCGTCGCCGCCCCGCAGCTATTTACACAGGAGGTGAGGTACGAGAGCTGCTTCGCTAGCGGAGCCCGCGTGCATTATAATCGAGAGTGGCCGTTATCAGGGATCAGGCTGTTATCGCGGCCCGGGATCAGGGTGCCGCCGCCCCCTCGGGCTCTCTCTCTCTCTCTCTATCTCAACCCCACCCGCCGCGCCGCCACCCCTCGAGCGCGCGATAAGGCGAAAGGGTTATCACACGCCACGGCCGGATTATTATTCCGTCCAGCCTTTTTCCCCTACCCACGAGGCGGCCACGTCGCCTGGGCTAAACGTACGATTACGATCCCTTCGGCCTCCCCCTCCCGGTCGGTCGGCCGGCTCAACCACGGCAAAAGGCCCGCATTGTTTCATCGGCCGGCAAGGGCCGACTTCTCCTTCGGGCTCCTTATCGGCACCACGACCCCGGCTCCTTCAGCCCTTCTTGACCGCCCCCCTTCCACCCCCCCCCCACCCGGACGCCTCACGCGGAGTCCGAGACAGTTTTCTCAACAATGCACAACTCGCCACCTCGCCGTTCCCCTCAATTTTATCTCGCGGATTAGCATTTCGTTTGCCTTACTATTGACTTACTTTTAAGCGGGTACGCTGTGTTTCCTAATCTTTGCGACACGTTAATTTTAATTATCCTATCGCGTGTACATTTACGGTTAATACTAAATGTATAATTTCGTCATACTATTTTTATATAATCTACGATATAATTCCGAACGTGTATATTGAGAATAATAACTAATTTAATTACATGATGCTGAAAACGATGCTGAAAAACTCGGGTTCCTAAGCATTTCATATTCCTCGAGTGGCGTAGAGTTAACATGCGTTCCAGTAGGAATTGTCGATTCGATATCCCTTATCACAGCATTATATTCAGAATCAAATTGTTTATTTTAATATAAATTTAATTACGTGCCATTCCATTGGCCCGCGCGCTCTCTCGAAATGTCAGTTAAATATAATTTTGCAATCACTAGCATTTCTCTTTAGACTTTTTTTTTCAACGCTACGATTTAATTTTCCAATTTTTATCAGCAACTATACATTTAATCGTTACCCCGATCTCCCTTTGCTCACCTCCCCTCCGCCCTCCCGCCCCTCCCCTACAGCAGCAGCTCACCCCACTCTCGCCGTACGTCTGCGATCGCGGGCGCGGGTTGTGTGCATGTGGTTGTGAGCGGTTGCGCGTGTGAGCTTTTGTGGGTGTGTTTGTGCACGCACGCGCACCTGCGTTTGTGACATATATAACTCATTATTTATTGCGAATAAATTAGTTGTACATTCAACTAAAAGTGAGGCGAAAATAAAAACAGTACAAAAATTTTGATATACAAGAAGAAATTGATTACACTTTTATCTTTAATATGTATAAAATCTAAGCCTCGATATTAATATTTATGTATGCCTACATGTTCACACAGCATTTCATACGTTTCTATTAATATTTTACTTATATAGTAAAGAGTTTCGACGCGGACGAAAGGATTTATCGTTGTCATAATAAATAAAGTAAATTTATTCGAGTAAAAAGCATCGGCCTTCCAATTCAAGCTTTGCTAATCATTCGCTCATCTTATTTAAGAAAAGAGTGATATTTTGTAATCAATAATGAACAGATAGGATCGTATTTAAAATGAAAATTAATAATCGAATGAAATTCTGCTCGTAAATTTATAAGTAAAAAAGATAGATTGCGACTCTTTCGAAAAAGTAAAAAATTTGATAAATTCATTTGAATATTATTTTCACGTATTAAGAGTGCCATGCAATCAATTGCAAATAAAGTGTATAATTTGGAAATTGTTCGACCATATTGGTTGTACTATTATTGAGAACGTTGCTGTAATACGGATTTTCCGTTTATTTATGGATACAAATTGGGTAAGGTAACAAATTATATATTACAATTTCTTTTCCTTGGTGGGGGGGGGGGGAGTGGGGGGTGGAACGAGGCGAGAATAAAATATTCTGGTATTTTTTATTGGAAAATTAATAGAAGGACGTGTTACCGTTATGTGATTGGTGGGAAGCATTTCTACGGACACTTGTGTAATGCCGTATTTTTCCTCGGAGTGGCATTACAACGTCGAAGGGCTTTGGCAAATCAGACATTAAATGAAACTTATAAAATATGGATAATACAGCATATTATATATTCCTAAATTGATGTCGAGTAAATTAATTTTATAATCGTTCATCTGTTAAATTATACAGTCGTGAATCTTTACCGTAGATCGCATTTATCACATGCGCATTTGGAAAAATAGTCCAATAAAAGTGTTTAAAATTTATTGTTAAGTGCTTCTGAAATATTCTTCCCGAATTGCTGGTAAATTAATCGAAAAAAATATATAACGAAACGCTTGAAAAGTGAGATGGAAAGAGAGCACCAGAGCGGGAGAGAGTGCGTGAGAGAGAGAGAGAGTGTGTGTGTGTGTGAGAGAGAGTGAGAGAGAGAGAGAGAGAAAGAGAGTTACGGGGTACCGCACTCAGCCATCCATTCCAATTAAAACGTCGAAATCGTAGCAATAAATCTTTCATCGGAAATCTAAATATTCAGCGAGCGATGGCCCTTTCGAATAATTAGTTTGGATTTTCGCGTGATCTGGGATATCGATGCGCTCGCCGGCAACCACGAGGGGAGAGAAAGAGAGAGAGAGAGCGAGCGCGCACGCACAAACAAATACAAACACTCGCGCGATTACGCAGGGACAAACACACGCGAGCACTCGCACAGTCCGATATCGCGGGTGATAAGTGTGCGAGTCTGGCTACGGTCGACGTTTAATAATTAATTAAGCCAGGAACGAGTCTGCAGTTCAGGAGCGCCAGAATTGGCGGGATGGCATGTGTGGATCGGCGAGGATAAGGGGGAAGGGGACGGTGGTGGTCCTGGTAGTACCGCCGGAACAAACCGATGAAAATGTCTCGGGGAATCGAGAACGCCCCCACCCCTCTCGCGCCCTCTCTCTCTCTCTCTCTCTCTCTCTCTTGGCGTTCGTCATCGCAATGAAAGCCTCGAAATGCTTATAAAAGTGGAGGCGCTATAAAGCAAGTTTAAGTGGTCACAGTGTATACGGTTCATTGTGCTAAGGAAGCCGGGACCGAGACATACATAATCATGAGACTCGGGAGCGGAGTGGGAGGGATCGACGGGAGGCGCTTGGGGTGTCATCCTCGTCCCGGTCTCTCGTAATTCGTGTGCGTGCATTACTCGGGCGAGCGCGCGCCTTAATGGCTCGTTTATCGGGCCACGTAAATGCGAAAGAAACGAAGACTCGACATTACGAAAAGCGCACTTGAGAGGCGAGCGGCTAAAGCTCCGTCGCTCCATATGCCGCGCTTTATGGTCCCGCGATTGGCAATGTGAGGGGTCGGCTGGCGGGTTGATTTGTGGCGGTGGTCCGACGAGTTTGACGCGTCGAATGCTTGACGGGGTTAGTGATTGTCGGTATATGTGGGTGCCAGAGGGGAGTGACGAGTCCCGGAGGTGGGGGTAGGAGGAGCTAATTAGTGAGTCGGCTCGCGTCGTGGCGCGCATCGCGTGCCGCTCGACTTCGTTCTCGATCGCAGATAAAAGCGCGAGGCTGTTGCGCGTAAGCGCGAGCGGGCCGATTAAGAAGCCGTGCGGCCAAGCGCCCGAGCGGGGGATAAAGCCTCGAATTAATGGAAAAGGCGCGAAGGCGCGCATGAGTAATATGCAAATTGATATCGGGCGGGTGGGGTGGGGGTGGGGGTGGGGGGGAAGGGCCCGTGCTTTTACGTGGCTCCCCCTTCCATCGGACGTGGCATAAAGTAGAGGAAGCATAAGAAGATGAAGAAGAAGCAGCGGACGAAGAAGAAGAAGCAGCAATAGCAGCAGCAGCAGCAACAGCAGCAGCAGCAACAGCAGCAGCAGCAGAAGAAGAAGAAGAAGAAGAAGAAGAAGAAGCGTGCGCGCGACCGGCTGCTAATTTAATATCTCGCGCCTCCTTTATTTTCGCCCTGCTAATGGCAGCAAATTTACTCGTAGCCTCGTTATCGTCTCTTCTTCGAAAGAGCCCAGAGCCTGCCTCGTACACCCACCTCGCCAGCTCATTCTCTCTCGCGCTCCGTCACTCGCTCTCCTCCTAGCTTTCACTCGCTCTCCCTCTCTCCCTCTCTCTCTCTTGTTTTCTTTCTTCCGCGCCGATATACTACCTTTTTGCCTTTTTCGTTCGCACGCTAAGAAGCGCCGCGCCGTTCACGGCTTAATTCATGCGACCCGTCCTTGAGAATGAGCGAGAAGCCGAGAGTGAGAGAGAGAATGGGGGTGGGGGTCGGCGGGGGAAGAGGAGTAGGAAGGAGATATGTCTTCCTTTTCACGCATATGCATCTCTCGACTTTCATAAACCAATACTACTTCAGATTATCGAACTCGTAAACATTATTTTTGCAAGTGGTATTTTCGATATATTCATGCTGTTTTGCGTCTCTGTAACTCTCCATGCATTTATGAATCGATTGATTATTTTTCTCCCCCCCCACCCGCTGCAAAAACTTCTTTAGCCTTTTTTCTCTTTCCTCGTGCCAACAAACCAAAAGAGTCGTCAAATTCTTTAGAGCAACGATGAATTTTTTGAAGAACTCTTTCGCTCTTTCGCTTCACTAATTTTAGTTATGCTATTCGGCCAATGATAAATTTCAGTCTAAATGACTCCTAATAATAAGCTATAATAACAAACTAGTTGTCATTTTACTCCTGAATAATTGTTGTAATCGATGGTATGGCAATTTTTTGCGACATCGTCTCCATCAGACTCCAAACAACCCAATTGCTGCCAATTAGAAAAGCCTTCCTGCATTCTATTATTAAAATCCATTAATCATTACACGTAAGTATTACATTATTAAAGTAGTAGTTTTGCCACGCAATTATTAACTTGAATATCTGCCAAGGCGTTTGATTGATAATGTAAATGTATTAGTTTAAAATCCTTAAATAACTTATGTTTAGCGAGGTAATATATGTGAATTTCAAAACTAGTTTCAAATTTACATTCGAGCGATACAATAAATATGTTTTCTCGCCGGAAAGAAAAAATTATGCAGCTACGGAACGATTCATATCTATTATTATCGCGTTACTCACTTAGTCGACTAAAAAGCCGTAAACTTATTTTTTAATCGAGCTCGAATTCACCTCCATTTTTCTTCTCCTATATTATATTCTATATAGTACCATCGACGGCACACACACACACGCGCGCACACACACACACGCTCCTCGTCTACGCGAGTTTTGCCGTATTTAAGATATTATTGCAGAAATAGGCCCAGTCCTCTTTCACCCCCCCACCCCCCACCCACCTTCCTCCTCCTCGCAACACCCCCACCTCGTGTCAAGTAGGACGTTCGAAAAGCTTGAAAATACTTTAGATTTTATGATTTTCCCCCGAGTGCGTAAACTTCCGTGTGGTCCTCGCTATCTCATAAGCCCTGCCTAACGCCGCGGCATTAATTTAACATAAAAATCCTACGCGCTTCACATTGTAAGATCTTATGCAAAGTAAAGAGATTAATGCGCCACATAATTTACAGGCACATAATATGAGCTATCGTTATTATAAAGTATGAGCTTAGCCTGGCGCAGCTCCTTATCGTCCGATATAAGCGCGGTATTATCGCCCCAATAAAAACGTGGGAATTATCCGCGAGAAGCAACTAAGATGGGAAAGTGGAGCGTGGGGGAGGGGAAGGGGG
>JAPYYT010002751.1:0-15968 GCA_030522565.1 Ceratosolen corneri | reverse complement strand
GGGGGGGGGGTCGGGGTGGGGGGGGGGGGGGGGGTCTGCTTATTTTTTGGGGGAGGGGGGGGGGGGGGGGGGGGGGGGAGGATTGATAGATCGAGGTGGATGAGGTGTCGCGTGTGGGGTGAGAGGAGGCGAGATATAGAGAGGAGGGAGAAGGCGACAGCTCGCGAATTAATTCGGACCTCGGGCCAACTCGGGCGGCTCCCGTTCCAATCTCGTCCGCAGGAGCCTCGTGAGGGTGTGGTCGTAAGCCGGCCTCCGAGACGCGCTGTAAAACTTGGGCGCAGCCTCCTCCTCTCGCCCCTTAATTTGTTTATCCAAGGCGTGAATTTGAAGAGTCGGCATTGCGGAGCAGTGAGTCTGGGAAATTATTTGGATGATGCTCGCACGTTATGCGGATGTTAAAGCTGAAGTGCACTCTGGAAATGCGTATTCTTACAGCTGGCGAATTTACAACTATTGCCCTAAATTTTCACCATTCGACGAATAAACGAAAGATGAAGAAGATGAAGAAGAAGAAGAAGAAGATGATGATGATGACGATGACGATGATAAAAAAGGGCAAGCAATTTTATAAAAGCGAGCAATGCGACCTTTTTCACTTTACTTTACAATTACGCAATACTTTTACAGCTCATCGGAGACTTTACGTCTTATAGACGTGAAAAACTATTCAAATTTATCCGAGCCATCAAATATTAGTGGTCTAATGTATATAAGTCATAGCCCCACACAGTGCTGGAAATAATAAATTTACAACTCGGGCATCCCGAGATATCTCGTTATATAATCAAAACTTGGTTACTTGGATTGAATTAGTCTTATTTTTACAACAAAAGATAAGGATTTAATCAAAAAGTTATTTATTAACGCTATCTTCTTCGCTTTATATTTTTAATCGAGTTCCACTACTTTCTATACTATTTACAATATTCCCTCTGTGGATCGTAAAATACTCTGTCTAAGAATAATCGTTATTTGCTCATTAACTAAATAAAATACTCAAACAAATTGTTCCCGGGCTTCAGAAATTAAAACGCACACACACACACACACACACATATATATGTGTAACTTTAAATGAAAATGAGGACGAAATTTTACACGATATAACCAAAGTCATCCTTCTGTACTCCAACATTATAATACTTTTTTTGCGACAGCCATTGACGAGAAAAATGGGAAAAACTTGTATTTCTTGTATCGAGATAAAGTTGTTTAAAAAACAGTTGGAAATTTCTTCGGTTGTTATGAGAAATTATTTTCATTGAAATACGAATATAGCCCAAAAAATAATATAAATATATACATTATTGAAGTCTTGTAAGATGAAATAATAAGATTTTTAATATTTTTTACTTCTTTAAATATACATTTTTTTTTATTCTTACTTGATAGAAAAATGAAATTGAGTAGAGGCACTTGTACATAAAATCTTTCAATAGGAATCAACAATTTATCAATTTATATATATTTTTTTTTTTGTTTATTAAATTGGTCAGCAATAATACTACGATAAATTATCCAAAATTTTGTCTCCGTATTTGCATTGATGTCAAAACACTCTTTTTTTCCAGCATTTCAGTCAAATAATGTTACTTTAGGGTAAAAAGTGGAATGGGAGAGAGGCTAAAACGAAAATTTTTTGAAAATAGAAGACATCTGTTTCCCCAACATTTCAAATGATTTCATGTGCGTTTCTTTTTCTTGTAATAAAGAATTTCTAATGCTTTGAAAAATTCTTGGTATATTTTGTAAATAACTTTCTCAGCAAAATAAACAACGAGAGTCTATTCTTATACGAGCATTCAGCTTGCAAAATAGTATGCTCGCGTTACAAAGAGAGAGAGCGAGAGAGAGAGAGCGAGGGAGAAGGAGAGGAAACTTTATTCTCGACAAAGAAGTCGGGCAAATAAATTGGTCCATTAATAAAATTTTTCAACCTTTCAGAATATATATCTATCGAACAGAAACAAAGAAACAAATAGATACATAAATAATATTTGCGCACTTTGTAAATTTACGTAAAATATATCAAGCTTATAAAGATTTATTTTATAATTCGAATAGCCTCGTATTTACTCACACAATCAAATAATGCAAAATTTTTACATTATACACAAAAATAAACAGAGATTGTAAAATTATCTGAAAATTATGAATGCTCGCGTTATAGAGATTAAAATCAAATTAAAGCTTCCTCCGGTATTGAAATGAGAAGGTTTTAGTGATTTTCCAAAGATCTTGAAAGTACACTAAGCACAATTTCTGCAAATCTAATGGAAACTGTCTGAAAATAAAGAATACGTATTTTGAATTATTTATTAGGGAAGAAAAATGATGATTTTCATTAAACCAAGAGAGATGCTGAGAATAGTCGTAGGCCACTACTGTTCACCGTATTTGCCAAATCTCTGTGCGAATATTGAAATACTCGGGCATTTACAGTGACGAGCATCACGATGTTTGTCATAGCTTCAATGAAAATAGTTAAAAAAATAATAAATTTAATTTAATCGGGCGCTCACATTAATACCGACTACAGCCTATAAAAATGTAAGAGGATTTTTTTTTCTGTTTTATAATTGTTTTATGCGTCAGACCGTAATTCGTAGACTATATTATTATTATGGAGTTGGAGGGGGGGGGAAGAATTTGATTATAAATATTATTAAAGTGTATTATTTAAAAAATTTTCATTCCCCCTTTATGAAATAATAAAGCTGATGTTTCCAAAACCTTGCCCATGCATTATTAATACTTGGCCCATAAAACGTCACGCTCCCTAATATCATTTTAAATGATAAAATTAATTTAAAGCACTTTTCCAATATGGTGGCTTAAACCGCGGATATAAAATGCACGTACTTTTTTAATCCTATTTTATTAAATGAATTCGTCGTTTAATTTAATGGAGCGTCTAGATCGAGCGAATGCAGGTTTGTTCTCGCTAATACAAAGGCGTAAAAATTAAAAGATTCAATATTACAAATTGAAAGTAGTAGCGGCAATAGTTGACGAGTCAAATTCCTTCTCTATTATTAATCAAATTGATTTTTCTCGTGGTATAGTTATTTCAAAAAAAATCCACGCCACTAAGAGCCAAATGACAATTAATATAATTTCATGTTTGATAGTCATCTAGATATATATACACATATATTATGAAATTAACGTGAACGTATCGCGCAATCAATCATTTTTTCCACTCTTTTTTCTTTTTTTCGTTTTTTGCTACGTGCATCAAGTCGTCATGAAGCTTGGTAAAGAGAGAATTGAATAATTGTTATTTTCAGTTTTCACAATAAATTCCGCGCGTTCTAAATTAGTCGCAATCGGAATTACTTTCCCGTAAAAGGACCTCCCGAATGAATTTTATTCCTTTTCACGAGCGCCCAAAGAGTACACATTTTGCACAACAAATGTTATTTGCAGACAAAAGTTATCGAGCACGTGCCGTGTTTGTGAAGATTATGTATCAAAAAAAAAAAGAAAAAAGAAGAAATTCACGTGAAATATTATTTAAAGCACTCCAGCTCAATATATTATCTTGGGCTGCAATCACGAAAGTAAATATAGTTTTGAGTCTAAAGAATGCCAGCTCATGAATCACAGACTTTAATTAAAATCGAATAAATATCGAGCCACTTTGGATTATACAGAACTGAACTTCAAATCGATGAATTTCGAGGCGATACGGCGGAGCGCAAAAAAATACGAATTATTTCGCAAAGATAAGCGATGAAGGAGGGAAGAGGATGCTTAGATGACTTGGAAGAGGAGAGAGCGACACTCGTGCTTGGACGTAAAATTGCACGCTCTATAAGCTATTATTATGTGTAAGCACATAAGCCGGTAGAGTTGACGTGTAATATATCCATTAAAGGGACAGACACGAGAGATGTGCAGATGGATGGATAGACAGATTGCTAAAGAGATTGAGAGTGAGAGGGAAGGAAGGTGGTGGGCGACAGGGGGGTGGTGGGGGAGTGGAGAGGAGAATCGAGGGAAAATCGGGCTGGAAAAGCTCGGGAGATAAAGTTAGTCGACGTCGCATCGAAGCCGGAAAGAGGCCGAGCGAGTCGGCGAGACCCGCGAGCGATTTTCACTCCCCCCCCACCCACCCCCGGCCCCCCGACGGTGGCAGACGGGGGCTTGTGCCTCGCATCAGCAATCGCCCGGAGACTTTCGCGAATTGCGCGATCGATGCCGAGAGAGATAGGCGGCACGGTCCCTGCCTTCTTTTCTAACCTTTTCGGCTTCCGGGCCGCCGGGACACGCTAAACTCGATACATTCATTATGATTATCGATCGAGATGACCCTGGGCCATTCGTTCCCTCCAGCCATCTCCAATTCGAGGCTTATTTTTATAGCTTCGAGGGCACGGAGGCACACCAGCATACCTGATGACATTCACGGTTAAGTCAGATGGCCACGAGACAACTAAGCAAATCTTCCTATTTAATATGGGAAAGTATCTTGGCGGCGGTTTAATTAACTGTATGTGCAAGCACGCGTCTTACTGTCATCAACAAATGCCAAAGTCTAATTATTACAATGGAATGTTCGCGTATGTCTATGCGTACGAGCGCGTGCCAGTTGTGTTGTGTGGTTATTAAGGGCAAAGCAACGGACATTCAATCGATTAATTCATAATGGCACGGCAATAAGTGTGCAATTTGACCTTTTTCGTTCAATTGTTTAGCGCTTAAAATAAAGAATAACGAGCATTTCATTGCGTGTAACACTCAGAATGTTACACTCGATATTAAATTAACAAGCGTACTTCGTTTGCTTATAAACATAATGTTTTTTTCTAAATCTTACGTACATTTGGTTAAGGAAGAAGAAGAGGAAGAAAACGAGGAAGGAACATTAATAATTATTTATGCCATTAGGATGTATTTTCAATTGATTGATATTTATTGTGAAATAAGATGAACGTGTAGTTGAAATTTCAGTATTTGAAAAGACTTTATATGCAAAGAGGTTTTTCCCCACTGTTGATCGAATTCATCAGTTTTAATGATAAATATGATAAATGCCATTGCTCGCAATTTAATTTCAAGATTATTCTGTACAAGACCTGTGAATAAAAAGCCCACGCGATATCTTTTACTTTCGAAGATATTTAATTTTCAGCTTCTTATCATTTAAATGGTATTTATTCATTTTTCACGATCTAATATTCTAATTACGATTCTATTCCTATTGCTCACCGTTTTCTAAATAATTGCAGAATCAATAATTGAGAATTTCAGAACTGATAATACATATATAATTACACAGGCATAAATCTTTAGACTTTAATGTCTCGTGAAATTCTTTAAATATTCACATTCAAATAGACATTTGAAGCGTGCATATGCAAAAATATTTTGCGATATTTTATTTTACTATTAATACCAAAATACGTAAAACTCGATAGCAGAATGTCTCTAATAATCTTCTCAATTATTGACTTTCTCTTTACCCTCGGAATCCCATCTCTTGAAAAACTAATATCCTAATTACTATTAAGCTCGAGAATTATTTATAACAAGTGTGAATACATACTTTACAACGATGCAGCAATAAATCTCAATGCACCTTTTTAAATATCAATAGAATATTCTACATCAGCCTCAAAAATAAGAAATTTTAAACTAGCACCGCCTTCCCTCCAACACCTTATTTTTCTTTTCTTCGTGCTATTATATTTTTTTATATGTACACACACATATATATATATAGTCATTAAAATAAAATCACAAAGCACACGGTTAGTTTGTTTTTGATGGAAATAAAAAGAAACTCTTAAAGGCTTATAATTTTTCTGCAAAATTTTCTTAATTCGTTGCGCAAGTGACTTTGTGGAAAACAAGCTAATATCCGCGTTAAACTATAAAAAGAAATAATATTTTATAAAAGAATCAAGTACTGCAAGTGTAAATAAACTATCTAATCTTAATATATATATTTATATAGCAAGAGATTGCAGTTTCGCTTGCACATTAGTTGAAAAATTATTAATATGAAAAATAAGATATAAAAAAGACTTGGATAATTTATTTAGGTGCACTTATGTTTTATGGATGGAAAAATAATTTCAGTATTTCACGGATAAAATTAATATATAGAAGGAATCAATTTCACATCCATATTTTATCCGTATAATTTAATAGCAGCCTTTTCATATTACAATCATTATTATGTGGGGAGGATTTTTTAGTGGCAATTGAATTGGACGGTTATTTTTCGGTTAATAATACAAGTTTCGTGTTTACCTGAAATGCATTACATATTATAAAGACTTTTAAAATGAATCATTTTAATGCCGTGTTATTACTTTGCATTTACTCGTAAAAACAAAACCAGTTTCGTGTTTACTTTCATTTTTACGGCCTAGTTTAACATCAAACCCTCATTAAAACTATATACACACACAAACACACACACCCACACACACAGAGAGTTTATTACAGTTCTCGCTTTGATATTAAGCTTGGAAAAATAATCTTTTAAAAAACTGACTTTGTTTTATCAGGAAGGGGAAAGAAATGCCTAGGCTGTTACTGATAAATAAAGGGAAAATCGTAGGAAAGCCGTAATAGGTTCGTAATAACATGCATCAATAATTTTTTCATAAGTTAGGGACTAAGTGCAGCGTGTTGAGCTTGAGTTGCGACCGCCGCTTGCAAATATTGAAGAGGGTGAGAGAAAGAGAAGTTGTCGTTCAATGCTCATTAACAGGACCGGCAAGCACAATTTATAGAAAAAGGGACGTGACCCAGTCACGTTTATTATATATGCAGTTGGTTATGTGCACACGTTGTGTGTTGTATAAGGTAAACAACACGTACGAGGCAAAGACAGTAATGGAGAAAAAGCAGGCGACTTTAGGTGCACGTGAGATTGCGCGAATGTGCATACATCGCAGCACGGCATACACACTGACAAAAATATTTCTCTTCGATCGCTCTATTAACACTAATATTTATATTAAACGTTCGATCAGATCTCTAATGGATTAAATACTTGACAATTCGTCGATAAAAAAAAGCCTCAATTATGAGCAAATTTGGAATTCAGTACACCAATATTGTTATTAAAATTATTGAAATTATGACGTAATATTGATATACTATTGATCATTGTTAATATCCTTACCTGTTTACAATACATTTATGGAAATAATTGTCAGTTTCAGTGTGCAATAAACAATTGCCAAAAGTGCAGAGCAGCACATAGTGAAATCGAAGTGAAGAAAAATTCGCGATTAAAAGTCTTCTTTTTTTTTTTTTTAATGCTAGTCAGTGTATGGGTGGCTGCTTCTCTCGGTTTAGTACTTTTCTCATAAGTATCGTATGCATATGTGAAATAGAGAAAAATTTTAATCAGGTAGCGCGAACAAAAAGGCATATGATAAAGGAAAGTCTATTTTGTTACGGTGTACATTGCAATTGAATTATGAAAATTAAAAAGTGCAGAATATAGTTGGGCAGCAATAAAAAAAAAGGCAGTGGCAGTTTTCGGCCCTTAAAATGAGAAAGAATATTTTAAAGTAAATCCACTGACACTTGGGATGACATATTGAATTCCAATAAACCTGAGATTTTTATGCCCTCTTAATATATTATCAAATTTAAAATTTAAAAATTGAATATATTTGCATGCCTAACGTCGCTATTGGCAAGTGCTTTTAAAGTATTGAAAAATTATGTAATTTATAGTAAACCGCGGAATTCCCATTAAAATGCGGGCTTTTCTCATTCGCATGCACTTCCAAGCCTTATAAACAATTGAAAACAATGCCGTAGGACAAATGATAATACCAATCACATTAATTTTGCAGACATTGAGTAGAATAGGAAACTTTTTTTTAAAAATACAGTAAACAATCTTGCCGTCGTGCAGTTTACATTACACGCGGATGTGCCCAATGTTTATGTGCCGAGGCAAACACACCAATACACAAGAAATAGTAAGAGACTTGGGGGGGTGAGGGGAGGGGGGAAGCATTAGATTTAATTATCAAACGACTTCCTTTCTCAAAATACGCGCTCGTTAGCAACTTTTTCAAACCGATGCAGTCGGCGTTTAACGCATAACTGCAATTTAGGACGGCGGCATGACGCCTGTGAACGCGTGCACACAAACTTATAGCTGCTATAGTGAAAAATAAATAACATTCAATGTTCTTGGCGTAGCAATATTAATTCTCTCTCTCTCTCTCTCTCTTTTTACTTTTTTTTATTTAAAATGAGACATTCAATCAAAAAAGTGTAGTTGATCGACTTAATGTTGGTAGAAACAGTGAACGTTCTCTTTAATAAAATTCATCTTAATTCTATAATACTTTGTTTACAATGTACATAGTAATTGGTATAAATTCTAAATAAATAATTTCTCTTTACAAATTTTTGCTATCGTACAGCTCTTAAGGGAAAATTATTATAAAATTCTGAAAAAAGAAACTATAAGTATTTCATCAATAAACAGGCAGTCGACATAAATATTAATATCTAGGATTTAGTGGCTGCTTGTATGTATTTTTGATCTTCTTTTTCAATTCTTCCTTCCTTTTAAATTCCTCCTGCAATTCTCTTTGTTTACGCTTTCTTTCTAATCTCATTTCTTCGTCTGAAACTGCTGGTAAATTGAGATATAGAATTTGAGCCATTATTATTACATTATTAATGCAACTATAATTTTTACATGTCAGATTAATTTTTTTTCCCATACCAATTAGTCCACTAGTTTTAGATACATCAACTTTGGCTTGTTTTTTCAGATCGTTCGTTACGTTTAATTTGCTATCTTTAGCATTGACAACTTGAGCATCTGCTACAATAATAATATAAGCATTTTCAATTATATATTCAATATATAAGTATAGGTTATATAACTTATCGATCAATTTATAAATATACCTATGGACTTATTTGCTTCAGAAAGGGCTATTGCAGCCTCTGTCTCGACTTTATTGACGCTACTTGTATCCAAATTTTTTGGTGCTGCAGCTCCTTGAAAATATTGTCAAAATTTACAACCTCTTATAAAATAATGATTGAAAATTTTCGTAAAATTAATAATATTAATTCCTTAAACCTGTACATGGTTTTAATGTATCTGTCTTTACATTCTTAGAACAAACAACGGCCTCTGTATCCTTATCTTTATTACACAATTGTTCTAAATCAACCATATCCATCATGACATCGGTCTGGGATATTGGGGCAGTCTGTTTAAATTTGTCTACATCTGCAGAATAACAATAAATCACACGAGTGACAAATAGGTCTTTTATCGAATACTCTTACCAATATTATTTGCGGTAGTCACGGTATTTGCTTTATCATTGAGGGATACATTTTGCGAATTTGTTTGCACCACAGGGCAAACTGGTCCACTAGATAATGCATTGATTTTAATTGTAATTTCACTGCCAAAGCAGATCAATGCCTTCTTAAAGGCATCGTTTAAGGAAATCTACAATCAATTAGCAAATGTTTCTTATAGACAACTACGGATATTATAGCCAATGACTTGTGCTCGATTTTAATCATCGTATACCATTCTGGACTTTTGAATAGCCGATCCCTTGGATGACCCCTCGACATTACAATATCCGATAGCTTCGTGAAAAATTCCATCTCTACGTTGTACTCTTACGGTGGAAGCACAGCCTACTTGGTACTTGCCAGCAATATAATCGGTATAATCTAAAAGGAATAAAAAGAAAAGCAAAGAAAACATAAAACATAAACGATAATCCAATGAGCTCTGTGCCACAATTGTGTAATGATGCTGTATTATCTACCAAGAGTTTGATTTGCAATTGCGTGACTCCAATTATCCAGACCAAATATCTCATTAGCTGCTGCAATTAATTTAGAATACAACACAGCGTGCTCAATGGCACATTCTTTATTTGGCATTTTTGACAGTTCATTGTTCGCACTAGGCTGTTAATGAAAGATAGATATAAGTAAGGGGCAGCGAGAAGTCGTTTCAAGCACAATGCGAAAGAAATCAATCTCTCCAAGTCAGCTCGAAGCTCTACTTACAAATTTGATACAACTCATGCTTAACGGTCTTATCGGTCAGCGTAAAATAAAGCAAAACATAACCCCGTCGAGGCAGCCGCGCCAGCCTTAGCATGAATTTATTATTCCGGGATTCGCACCGTGGACTCCTCGCAGCACAGGCTATAAATAATTTAGTCATCGACTGCCTGTTAAAGCCATAGACATCAAAGCGGCGAGAGCTAAATCACCTGGATTCTGGGCCATCGAGCAGTCGCACGTCATAATGCGCAAACACACGCACACACACACACGGCCGGGCCGCTACGTAGATGGCGCTGAAGGCCGTGGCGGAGTGACGTAGCGGGCTTCGGCTCTGACGCGCTCGCGTCGTCATCGGCGCCGGGGCGACGCAGTTCCCTCGTAAATTGGCGAGCGAATATTTAAAGTCGCCCGAGCGTCACCGGGGCGGGGAGCGGGGATGCCACCCATCCCCCAGCTCGAAATTAGAATATTATGAATAGGCGGAGTAGGCCGCACCGAGGCGGTGGGCCTTGGCTCGGTTCGGGGCTCCGAATAAATGCGAGTAGGAGGAGGAGGAGGAGGTGGAGGAGGCTGGCCACGGGGGAGACGAGAGCAGTGTAATACTTGAACGCGGATGGCCGAGTATTTAAAAGCTCGGATATTTAAAAAGATAGTTTAGCCGAGATAACTCGCCTAGGAGGCACTCAAAGAGCCTATTCTCGTAGGTATCGGGGGGGTGCGTGGGGCCCGTGGATAGGCAACTCGCGAGCAGTTTAAAAGGGAATTTAATATGAAATTTTATGCCATTGAAATTAGGTTTCGTTTTATTGCACATGGCGGATTAAAGGCATTTAAATGCCCACGGCGCCTACGATGCCGAATGCAATAAGCCCGAGTCGATTTTCAGCGGGGATAAGGCACAATGCGCGGGCAATAATGAAATTTTTCAAATAATCCACTCGACTGCTCCGCGTTATTTGTATTTTGGAATATAAGGAGCGCCGAAAGGAGCGAGGCTCTAAGCCCACGAGGAGCGCTCGAATACGTGATTAAATTTCCACGCCGCCCATTACAATATTATTATTCTTTAAGCCATCCCTGCCGGAATTAATATTTTTAGGATATTACCAGGAGGCCGCACTCGTGTGTATAAATATTTTATGCGCGTGCTTCCTGTTCTTTTTAAGTGGCCTTACAAGGCAATCGCGCAATTATATATAAACTCGGCATTCGGCAGACTCGTCGTCGCGCGCCTCATAAACTTCTCCTGTCGACGCAACTCAAGCAGCCCAAATGCAAATTCTCAAATACAAATGTGGTGCCGCTGTAGATTAACCTCTCCTCCCATCCATCCCAATCGCCTTATCATGTATTACGCTCATTACCAGCTCCAACACTACGAGACAAATACTCGAAAGAGTTTATTTCAATCAGTATATATCAATATTATTTTGATTCACATCTGCATACATCTCGCGCGCATTCTTCTCCTCGTAAAGCCTTACGAATTAACGTCACGCGCTATAGCCAAACATCTCTCTGTAATAAAATCATCGTTCGCCTCGCTGAAATACGTAAAAGCTCGTCCCTAATGCACAGCCTGCCAATTCCCTTTATCCTTCATGTCATGAGTGCGTTAATTGTGAGATTACATCAAAAATTCACGAGCATCAATCCACAATAATCCAATTGATTCGATCGGCCAACGTTCAATCGAAAGCAAAAGAACTTATCGGCCGCCACTTCCTACTGCCAACTCCACTGCCCGACATCTCGGTGCTTCGGCACCAGTTTTCCTCGCAGCGACATCTCCACGCGACTTCCCGGCATCAAATGAGTGGAGGAGGGACAGTGAGGGGCGCCAGAGGTCGCTGGGATCCGCCGCCGAGTCGCTCGAAATGGACATTTTCCCTCGGTGTTTTTATATTGTGCCTTTCGCCGTTATAGATACCGCGAATGTCGAATGTCGGCTTATCGATTCAATTCTTAATGGCAATCTAATGCATATTCATTGCGCCTAGTGGCGGCCACAATCGATACACAATTCTTATGCACTTGAACGTCCTGGGCCAAAGTTTGTATTTAAATTTGGAATAATGTTGGAACGGGCCGCAATGCAGTGCAGCATGGCAATATATTTTTTGTAAATGGAGAGGAGCAATTATCGTTCCGAGGGCTGACTTGTGCGAATTTAATGCGAAGGGTCGATACGCGCTTATTTGCGATATTTACGCGATGGCATTAAAGAGAATCGATAAAATACTTTCCAATATGCTATTGCTTCAATAAGCAAGCCATGCTCTCTCTTTCTCTCTCTAGTTTAATATTACCCTGTCGTATCTGTACTCGAGCCAATGGATATTATGAGCACGTGTTTTATTCAAACTCGTTGACGAATTGTATTGTCGAATTAACGAATGCTTTCACATTTTAATAAAGCAAACGGAATCTTCTCGCTCGTCCTCAGACCAGTGCTGCATCATGGAATACCATTAATCCCCTCTCGCTCCCCTATCAACCGTGGACATTGAAAAAAAAATTTAAATTAGAAGAAAGGAGAGAGCATTAATCGCAGACAAAGAGAGAGCAACGAAGCATTGCAATTATAATTGCGATATTGTTGACAATGTCCTTGCGATTGGCAACCGTTTCTTCGCAATGTCGCGCTCACTGAACATGCATTTTTAACAGTAAGAAAAAGAAAGAAAAAACTGAAAATCCAAACCGACAAAAATAAAAAAACAATAACGCTTCCAGCTGCACTATTGCGTCACTTTAAGTGCCAAGAATGGCGTAACTCATCCAATTTCAAACGCGCCCTTACAATTCCTGCGCGCGCGCCTTTAAGCCCAATCCAGAACGTAACCAGTGCGCGCGCGTCCTCGCTCGCTCTCTCTCTCTCTCTCTCTGTCCTTACACCCCCTGCTCGTCCACCTCCGCGGCCATTGCCGTCACGAGTTTCTGCTAGAACGAGTGCAAAAGAAGCCGGGGACTACTCGCAAGCATATTGCCGGTAAAGTGGAAGTGACGAGAGCGCATTCCTCTTTTCATCCCGTTCCAAGGCTTTTAAAGCCTCACTCGCACGGCCCATTCCGACTCGGCTTCTCCCTCCGCTTCCGTCCAGCAGCCGAGCCGTCCCGACCAATAGAAACCTCGGCCGATGCTTTCGATTCCCGTCACGCCAGTCGTCGCCTCCGCCACTAAAAGAGAATCTCGCTATTCCCGGATGCTACCGTAGGAGAGAGAGAGGAGCACGGCACGGCGTTTTTCTGCAGCGCTACGACGTCGGATAAGCGGGTGTCGGGCGCGAGTCGCCGCGGGAAGAAACAAAGAAAGACGATTGCCCGTGTCTCTCTCTCTCTCGCGCACACCTCGGCCAGTGCGTGCACACACGTACGGTACGGACTACCAAGAGGAGGCGCAGCGTTGACGGCATACGAGAAAAAAGTACACGCGCGCTCACCCATACGTATCCGTCGCCGGGATCTTCGACCGTCCTCTCCCTTCCCAGCTCGCCACGATTAATGCACACATGCAATAATATTCGCGCCTTCTCGTGCCAGTGTAGCAGCAAACGCCGTCCCTCGTGCAACGTTTGCGGCGTCGTCCTCGGCGCGTCGTTGACATTCGACAGCTGAGACGAGGCAACAGTGGTAGGGAGGGTACAGTGCAACGTCCCCGAGGATTCTCCTCCTAACTTTCATTAAACGCATCTTCCTTCCTTCCTTCCTTTCTTCCTTTCGTCCTTTCGTCCTTTCGTCTTTTCGTCCTTTCGTCCTTTCATCCTTTCTTCCCATCTTCCTGCCTTCCTTCCTTCCTTCCTTCCTTACGCCCTTCCTCCACCACCTCCCACCCACCGTCTCCACTCTGCCTTCCTGCCTTTCCACGGGTCACTGTGAGAGGAGGACCATTCCTCCCTTGAACCTACACACCCTCTTCCTCCCTCCCAACCCTTGCCAATACGCAAGTCAAGCAGGGCAAATCGCTCACCCGTCGCCCCCCCCCCGCTCCGAGCCCCATCACGCCAGCGAGAAGAGCGCGGCGAGCCTGCGACAATTTGCCGAGTGGGAAGAGGGAAGTGGTACGACAGTAACAATAAATAAAGAAGCGTAGGCGTAGTTGTCGTCGTCGTCGGCGGCAGCAGCGGTAGTCTTCTTTTCCACCTCCTCCTCCTCGTCATCCTCCAATCTCCTGCTGCTGCTCCACACCGCCTCTACTTACGCGTCGTGGGCCTCGTCGCCAAGAAGATCGTGAATCACACTGGTCACCGCTACGCTCACAAGCCTTCTCTCCCAAACTGGAGTGAGATTCAGTTTTGTTTAAAGTTGCATTCTGAATGCGGTCGCGCTCCAGCGCCGCCGCCTTCTCGCCAGCGGGAATCTTCGCGGACCTGCGCCTCTCCCACGGCAATTAAAATATCGCGGCGAGGAGGGAGAGGATTTGAAGCCGGGAGTACCAGGAGGGAGGAGAGCTCGATACTGTGCGCAAGGTGGTGGTCGGCGGGCGGGGGGCAGCCGAGGCTCGTCCAACAAAGGGGCCAAACTTCCTTACGCGACTTGTCAATTTCAAAAAAGCCAGTGCTAGCCGCGCGAGTGCTCGGCCCGAGATTAAAAAGGGGGGCCAAGTCGCCGCGCAAATTGATATAGAGCGCCGAGCGCGGCAGGTGAATCAGTCGGCGTGACTCAGCGGAGGCGAGCAGCAGCGGAGGAAGAGTCAATCGAGGCTAGAATGTCGGAGTTTGCGGAGCAGCAGCGTCCCTCCCCGTCGCCGTCCCCGCCGGCGGCGCCCCATCCGCTGAAGCCACTGAAGCGCGAGCTCGACTCAACCGACGACTTCGAGCACCTGGAGCACGAGCTCCAGCAGTCCCACCAGCAGCAGCCCCTCCTCGACCTGCCCAACAGCTTGGGGGAGTTTGGCCGGATGGCCGGGGGCCCGCAGTCCCACGGCCTCCTCCTCGACGGCCTCGTGGAGGAGGGTGCCGCGAGGCGCAACCTCCTCGACACGAGCGTGCCCGCGAGCAACGGCATCGTCGAGTGCGACCTGAAGCCGGTGCCCGCGACACCGCCGCCCTCGGCCGACCTCGAGAAGTTCGACTTGACTGGGGGGGCGGCGGCGGCGGCGCAGCGCGCCGAGCCGCGTGACGAGCTCGGCACCCGGCTCCGCGAGCAGCTCGAGGACTTCAAGGACGCGAGCATGAACCTGCTCGGCGACGAGTACGGCGAGCGGGAGTGGAGGCCCGAGCGGCAGCCGGCCGAGCGCCGCGGCCGCAACCTGCCCAACGAGGACGAGGACGAGGACGAGGACGAGAGCGTGGACATGTTCGCGCGCGAGGAGTTCGGCTCGCTCAAGGAGCACGAGCCCCCGATAACCCTCTACGGCTACGGGGACATAAAGTCCTCGTCGCTGCCGGAGCCCGAGAACTCGCCGGAGCTCGACTTCGTCAAGGACGAGATAATCGTGCACGAGGCGACGCGCGAGCTGCCGCGGCGTCAGGAGCCCGAGCTCTGGAACGTCCTCGAGAAGAGTGGCGGCGATCGGTTCGAGGAGCGCGAGGTGCTGCACGATGCCCTCAACGAGGAGCCGCCCAACAAGCCCCTGCCGCCGCTGCCCCCGGGCGTCGAGCACGAGCTCTACCTCGACGAGGACCCCTCGAGCGAGCTCGCCGGGCCGGACTCGCGCTCCCAGCCGCAGCTCAGCGACACCGGCGACGAGGAGTTCGAGTCCGAGCCCGAGCCCTCGCCGGCCAGGAGCCTCGGCCGAGGCGTGCCCACCAAGCCCCAGCTGGTCGACGCCGTCGAGAGGAATTTCTACTGCCAGAGCTCGAGCAAGAGCAGGGAGATCGAGGAGATCGCGCCCAAAGACATCTTCCGGCGTATTGGCGTAGGTGAGTTGACCCACGAACCTTCATCCCTCGCTTCGCACCGGGCCCCCCAACCAAG
>JAPYYT010002750.1:0-15969 GCA_030522565.1 Ceratosolen corneri | reverse complement strand
AGCAGATGCGCTTTCTGTTGACTTCGGGCTGAATGTTGCGTAGTTGCTTCAGCTAGAGGGAGTGCGGATTCTTTTTCTCTTTGTTGACTGCTTTGGCCAGTCTTTGTAGTTGAACTGTACTCAAAGGCGGTGTTTTCCACACTGATTCGACGACGTGGCTCACTGTGCCCTCACAGTTCGCCTTGCGACTTTACGCCACCCCGTCGAAACTAATTACTTGAATTTTCTTATTGGTCCCGCGATCGGCACTAATTATTATTGGTGTACTGAGCCTGTTGTTTCTCTTGATTTAGGTGCCGATAGGCGGGCCCTTTTCCCGCCGCGGCCGAGCGCATAGCGCAGGTTGCCCGCAAAAGCGGAGAAGTCGTCTCAGCTCGTGGCGGCAATTGCTCTTGCACGTGTACTTTCCTTCTAAATAGATAAACACTAATGATCACGTTACTCAGCGCCGAAATGACGGTTGGTTTTATTATACGTACTTTCCGAACAGATGTAGATGGAAATTTAATTTTTATTATTGCTTATTAATTGCAGATGATGTTAAGAAAAACTGACTCTATACAGAAACGTGATATATAAATGATTTTATATAAATATTATAAATATATCATATAAATAATGAAATGATAAATGTTAAAACCATGTATATGGTGATCTTGTTTGCATATTATCGCCCAAAACAAAATCTTTTATATATAGCCAAAAGAACTTTCTCAACTATGTACTTGACCTCTCTTTCTTTCCTTTTCTAAACTCTCTTGATAATAGAAATTTCAATACGTATATAATACAATAAAAAATACAATACGGAAAAATGATAGGGACACATGAAACATAAATACGACCGCACGGAACATGTGGCAGTTACGTCTGACGACCACTTGACTCTTAAAACTAGCCAGTAAACATTTCGACACAAGACTGTAATCCATATTCTGACTCCCCACTTTGTAAGTAACAACGATTGTTATTACATTTAGTATTTCGCTCATTCAAATTCGGTCCTCATTAAGGATGTAAGACACCTAGTACTGAATCTCCAACAGAAGGGTGCAAATATATTAAAAAACAGGAAGTATAAATCGAAGAAATGAAAGTACGGACGAGAATATTTTTATTTTAAGTCATACTCGATGTTAATTGATATTGGTTTTATTTTTAAAAAATGGAACAAAGTTAAAGATAGGCTTATAGAAAATATGTTTTTATTGTCATAATGATTTACAATACAGAATGCAAAGATTTTAATTACTTGTATTTATTCATTTATTACATTCGATCGATTTATATGAAGCTAAATAAATTCTACGCTATAAAATAGATATTTGTATTATTAAAGGATGTCTATATTTATTAAATTCTACACATATTAAAGGATGTCTATTGGTAATAATTATAGCAACAGGAATTCTAAACGCAGAAAATTGACATTATGACATTACGCAGACATGATTATCATATGATCGATAATAAATGTCGAGACAATCATAAATATTTTTTATACGCTAGCGTTTCCTTTTTGTGTAATCTAATTGAATTCAATCACGACATACTTTTCCGAGATTGAAAAATTGAAAAAATTAAAAGCTATGAAACGCCTGCTAATCTTAATTAGATGCTAATAAAAATTTTATTACCGTAATTAATAAAATAACTAATAAACCATGATAAATCATATCGCTCGAAACGTTTAAAGCTGAAAATCTTATGAAATCTCACCCACACGCTTGCACACAAGCTTTTATAATACAAAGAAACACCTACATACTTGTCAGACACCGTTTATAAGTTATTGTTTCAACATCTTGTCAAACCTCTTAATAAGTTGCATTTAATATGGTTATACTTAGGTATGATTTCATATGTATTCAAATATCCATAAGTCAATTTCAAAATGCAACATTGTTACGACTTTTCTAATTTATGTAATATTTTATGCATTGCTTACTTTGTGTGGATGACACTAATAACGATAAGCCAATAACAAAAGTAATTAATTTTTCTCAATTTAATTGTTTTCTTAATCAAATGCAGTTTTGTATGTACAAAAGCATATAACATTATTGCATTAGCATCTCTATATTGCATTTTTCATTGGACTAATGATATTGTAAGATTACGCAATATTACGCAATACATAATAGGTTATTTATAATAAAATACCGTAGGCCATAAAATAAATTATTAATAACAATTTTCTTCTCATTAATATTTTCCAATTCCACGATATATATGGAAATTAAGATTCATATTGATATAAATTATGAATAAAATTTGTGTATAATTGTTTACATTCATACGACTTTTAATACTTTAAGATAAACAATAAAGCACAATAAAGGCATATAAAATGGAAATAGAGATACAGTTTATTAGTATATGTTAAGTAAGCTTGTAAAACGTCTATCCATAAGTCGAATTAAATAGGGGATTAAGTTACGCTTTAAATATATTTTATAGCCTACCACATTAATGAGTACAAATATTTTGCATTATATTGATTCCTCTTAACGTATATATCTAAAATTTAAAGAAACAAACTTACTGATTAATAGTTGAACTAAGAATATGAAGCCGCACACTCGAGTAAATTATGTGAGAGATCAATAATGTATGTAGTTTGTGTAACGTATTGAGAAAACAGCATAATTAGAAAGTAAATATTCAAAGCTTGGCAAAGCGACGAATAAACGGAAAGGAAAATTCCTCCTCTAAAAGCAAATAAGAAATTTAAATTGTGGCAAAAGATGCATATATGTACTAGCCATATATAAGATTCATTAAAAATCTTCATTCCATAATGCACTCAACTTACATTATCAATGTAATAACTACTTTCAATTCTGTAAACTCGTGTCGCCATCAGATTCCGAGTGCACGAGCTATCAGTCAGCAAAATTACGCAAATGTCGCGATGGTAAAGACGGAGTATTCTCGCCTTCAATTGGTAATGCTTGCACAGTTTGAGTGATGGAATAAAAAGAAGTCGAACGAGTAGGAAGGGGCGAAAAGTCGTAAAAAAGTTGCCTCTGCTTCCACGAGAAACGTTAAATATATTCACCGCTGACGTAAAACCGAGACGCGTAGAGATCCGAATACGGCGTTCGCCGAAAGCGAAAAGCAGAAAGCTATAAAGAAGCGAGTGATGCGCGTGCGCGAGAAATCAAGTGCGCGATGCGCTCGTTTTTCCCACTCCCGCCTATGTACCGTCCGACCCAGCCACAACCCACGACACTCCACTCAACAAATGCCTTTTTCGACACCCATCACTGCCTGCATGCCAAGCCCCGACTTCACAGCTGTCCAATCTTAAATTTAATTATTACGCGCGTAGGCGCATCTCCGTATTTTGTTAATATACATATGCAGTCATGGCACTTTACCCTTCAGCATTATCGAGCGTTTTTAAAAATAATAGGATGACGAGTTCGTACCGAACAGTGCAATAAAAGGACTCGTCTCTAGGTTGGATCAACCACGCTTGCGAATTCTACAGGAGCTACTCCAGAGTCCAATTGTGAGAATAAAAAAGAATGGATTCGGCTGAAACTGTACACGTGTTAATAGTATCGTAACATGACGTAACATGTAAAGGACTTTGAAATTGGTCGTGAAACAAACACTTTTGTTATTGTATCGAGTCTATAAGAAGCAAAATCATAACAAGAAAATACGTTAATATATATTCAATCACATTTTGATTGGAGTGATTGAAAGTAGAGAACTGACATACATTATATGTAATGAAAAAATCTGTTAATCCATATGCATCCAGTGTATTGGTTAATAGAGAATGTAAAAGCAATAAATGCTCGCAAAAAAATGTATAGGAGGTGTACGTAGTAAGATATTAGCTACACTAATTATATTAGTAATCTTATAATCAGGATGAATTTTCTTGGCTTTATTTCTATTTATATTTCTGTTAATCGACTAATTCTGCAACCTGTATGTAAGTATTTAATAAGTAGAATCAAGACTCTAAAACTATCTCTAAAATTCAAGTACATGGATCCTTGTAGGGAAGGTCAGAGATCCTGTATCTCATTCGTAATCGAATCTCCAATTTCGTTCCTAAAATTTATGAGGAAAGTCTGGGTGCATCGGATACAAAAATATTGATATTCTTACCAGGAGACTTTATGATTCAAATTTTAGTGCAGCATCGTCACTCTCAGAAAAGCTAATTTTTTATTAACACGGAGCAAATATTTTTTCTACGCAATTTAAAAATGATAAACGCATTTGTTAGATATACACTTTAATATACTGAACTTTTGTTAACATTTAATAATCAATAGTTTCCATAATGTTTTACATAATGCGTTAATATATATTTGATTTATATAAATTTTATAATTGTATTTACGTCTTATTCTTTGTTCAAATATATATATATATTTTCTTATGATATAGATTCTTAGTGTTTAAAACAAACATAGTATTTTAAATATTATCAAACATTTATTTCATCAAAATCGTAAATTATTTTTATTAATATTTATTTGTTATTTTATAGTATATATTTTAGTATTGTATTCTAAAATTTTTTTTCTCATTTGCTCTGGAATCAAGCTCTTACATATAGCAATCATTATTTCAATGTTTACGTGCTTATTTTAATTGTTTTTTACTTTATTTATATTTAATTATAATTTTATTCTATGCGTCTCCTAATAAGTTGAATCAACATCAAATGCATTTTAAATGAAAAATTATAATTTGAAATATATTATAATTATTAATTATTTATTTAGTATATTTAGTTATTTTGTAAATATAAACTAAATTGCTTCTCAATTTTTCATATTCTTTAATTAATTAGCTTAAAAAATATTATACAGCCTTTTTTATATATTTTAAGTTGTATTTAAGTTAGATTTTAAATATTCGTATCGAGAGACTTATTAAAGTATTTATTGATTACATTTTCATATTATTATGATTCGTTTTTTTATGCAAAGCAATATGCAAAATAATAAGTGTATTGTAAAGAATTTTTTCTAATAAACAATTATATAAAATATTTTATGATGTCCTTGATTTATAGTTAATACCAGACTTTATGTTCACTGGATTATTTTTTAATTATTTTAATATACACTTTTTAATATAATTTACGATAAGTTATTTACAAAAAAAAGCAATAATTATTCTATTCTGACTTAATATTGTCTTTGGTTTTATAAAATACAATTGTTAGGTTTTTTCTTTAATTTTCGTACTCATATTTGTAAGCTATATTATATATAATTATTTAGAAAATTATAATTATATACCTTCAAAATTATTCTATACAATTTTTATTTATAAATCTATAATTATTTATGTATTATGATAATTAAAATATTTTTGTTTTATTGATTTAAATAAATATATACGAGGATTAAGTTTAAAAAATAATAGTAATGAAAATAATCGTAAATTTAAAAAAGAAATTAACGTTGATAAATAAATGGATGATTTCAATAATATTGAAAATTTTTATACTTAACTGTATCTCAGAAGATAGTATGTAAAGAGTTTATTAAGAAGAAAATGAAGGAGCCTCCTAATATTTGAAAAATATTTGAAATGTACCAATTAATACCCTCCATTTACGCATTCGTGCGTCGTTTATTTCATGCACGGTACCTGCGTTGTAAGACATGAAAGAAAAAAGAAAAATTATCCCGTTGCAAAACTAATTCAAATAATCAACAGCGCTATGTACTTAGTGCCGAGGACGTGTCGGAGTTTAAATCAATTAAATGGTTTCTTCATTTAGCGGGGAAATTTTTCAGATGGGGAACGAGACTTTTGTTCGGCTGTCATGTCATCCTACCTCAAAAGAAAAGAAAAAAAAAGTGCGGAAAAGAGGGAGAATAAACAGTGACAAACAAGAGGAAGATTAAGAGAATGAAAGAAGGAAATGCCGGAGAGTACGTCCTGGATAAGTGATAGAGGGAGCAAAAAAGAGAGAAAGCGACGATCATCAGTCTGAGCAACGGAAGGTTCTTTATCCTTGTCCTTGTCGAGTGAACTTGCCTCCACTAAGTCTCGCTCCGTAACATGCGCGTCCCCGTGCGAGAGAGAGAGAAAGAGAGAGAGAGAGAGAGAGAGAGAGAGAGAGGACGTGTGTATGTGTGAGTAGGTGGCAGGATGTATGTGAAACGGGGCGGCGAAGAGAAGCGGGAGGTCAGAGGTGATGTATGGGCCGACGATTGCAGCCAGACTTTCACTATAAATCCTGGTGAAACGGGAGGCCGTCTTTACACCGATCCTCGCTCCCCCTTTCTCCGAAACTGTCGACTCCGCGTGCATGTGCCCGTCAGGATAAATAGATCGTCGCTAAAGCAGCGCGGTGATGTAAGACGTTGCTTTATTGGTGAGATTTTTCTCTTTCCCGTACTCTCTTGTTTTCGAGACTAGCTTGCCTTACTTTCACCGGGATTACGCTTTTTGCCGACTGCGTCTCCCAAGTAAATTTGCATCACAAGTAGTTTATGTCAGTAGTGGTCAGGCGACCCGTAATCCCTCCTCGAGCATTCAGCTACGAATGAATAACGCCCGGCAAAACTTTCCATGTAAATTCACTTTGTAGCATCCGTCTCTTAATTACATTAGGGACAGAAGAGTTTACCTCGTACCGTTTATAAAAATAAATAATCTCATTTATTTTTGTTTTAAATACCGAAGAATTTTTAACCCATTTGCACCTATAGTTAATTACAACTGAAAATTAAAAGTATGATAATAGTGCGCTGTGAGCTTACGCAATTTTCATACAATCCAATGAATTTCTTTTTGCAATACGGATGATTGTCCGAACAGTATTACTTCTGCAATCATAAGTGTCTAGTCCCAGATGCCAATGTATTCAAAGACGGTAAATCAGAACTAGAAGAAAATCGATGAGTAATCTCAAAGGCAAGGAGTCTATAAGCGTAAACCACTAAAGAATTAAGGAGCAGAGATTCGAACAAATCAGCACACGATCCCTCAATTAGTCTTATCACGCGTACAGATCTTGGTGCACGAGGTTAACCAGCTTTCCTCGAGCCGCCGTTTTTTTCCAGATCCATCCCATCTGTCGACTCGAGATGATCGATGTCTCTTTCGTCAAGAGTAGCCAGCGAATAATCACGCGTAGTTCTCGCACTCGGTGGCAGACAGGAACTAATGGGCGGGCGTTCAGCAGTCGTGGTCATCCATTTATCAAAGTCGCAGCTCTTTGACTTTTCGCGTGAGGTGTCCATCTGATAAGCGGGCACAAATGAATTTCTGTATAGCGCTTGCATTTACATGTATTTATATGGACAGCTTTAATGTACTCCGATGCATCGCGAACTTGTAACGTGCAACTCGTTGAGATGCATAACGGTAAATGACTTTTTGCGGAATGATATATGCTGCATTAGCGGTCCGCTCAAAGATGAAAATCAATGTGCAACGCTGTAATTTTATGAGTAAATTTATAAAAATAATCCATTCGGTTTGAAATTCGCTTTATAATCTAAAAATTTTATGATTGCAAGGGTATAATGAGCTTTGGCAGAAAAAATACACTTTTATATGCGTAGAATTCGTAAATAATTTGTCTTTTGCAGATTTTTTAATTATTAGTTTTATTGCATCAATTATCAAATTATTTTAATATGCGCTAAAATGTAATTCGTTGTATGTATATTTATGAAAACAAATAATTTCTTTCATTTTATATTATACTTAAATAAAAAATTCTCGACGATTAAATTAAAATTTTCAATTTATATATTTATATCCAACAGAAAAAATAATGCGTAAATTGACGATCTCATATTATATGCAATTTTATAGTTATCAATCATATTATTTGAATAATCAAGTCAAATCCATCATACGTTATTTTCCCCAGTAAAATTATTATCTCTAATATATAATGTATGGTGCTACTTGAAACTTCAATTGTATAGTTGTTGAATATGTGAGCTACTTAAAATTATGAACTCGATTGGACAGGCTAATGTGGTATAAGATATGCGACAAAATCGCTAAAGGTAAGGTGATGATAAGAGAGACGGAGGTATTTGGATGGGGTGGAAGATGTGTGTCGGAGTAAAAGGGCAGTAAAAGAGGAAAATAAAGTGAAAAATATAATATCAGCAGTGATTATATAGTACATAAATAGAAGAACATTTTCAAGTTAAATTTTCAAAGATCGTGAAATGAGAATCAGTGTCAGGAACGTGCACCGACTCTTTCGTTAAACTTATTTGGTATAAGCGCACGGAAAAATATGCGGCTAATTGTGGCTGAAAATACGTAAATGTTATGCAGCTAAGGAACTCGTAGGCACAGGTAAGAGAGGCAATAAGAAAGATGAAAGCAGCCCAAAGATATGTGGCCCGTTCAACTAGTGCATGCACAATCATGTTTCTTCATCTCGTTCGTCTATATTTCTGTTCGAAATATGGAGGCACTCTCAAATAATTTTAGGATGCAATATATTTTAAATATATTAATATTTTGAAATGCTTTACCCTTTAAGAGAAATAAAGTTCATTGTAAACATTGCTAAAACAAAATCATTCATGATAATTATTTAATTATCAAAATTATTAAAAATTATCAAAAGAAATAATTATTTATGAATAGATAAATATTGATAGAAGTTTGTCAAACTGCCTATCGAAATAAAAGGCTTTATTTATTAAAAAAAAGTAAGCATAGGATATATTTTCATTATATTTCAAATACAAAATATTAAAATAGTATGATAGAAAGAAAACGATTGTATTGAGAATATTACTTATACATAATTCATTATTAATTGTTATTACACATTACTCTTAGGAGAGCTTATGTTTTTACTATTTTTGTAGTGTAACATTTTTTTAATTTAAAATTTATATCGAATATAGATTCATCAATAATTTGTATTTGTAAAATAATAATTAATATTAAAGTAAATAGTAAATAGTAAAGTAATGTTTATATACTACGAATATTATTGGTATAATCAAGCAATAATTAATAATTAAATATTGAAAGGTTTTCAAAGCATACTAATCCTTTAAAACTATATACAAATATTACATTTCATAGTGTTGTAAAAATAAAATCTTTAAACAAATACTTTTTAAATTGAAAATACTTTAAATTAATTAAATATTATTATTTTAATAAATTTATAAATTAAAAACTTTAGAGAATAAATTAAAAATATTTTCGAAAGTTTAGTTTTATCTTACTTCTATTACATAAACTTAGCATATTAATGACTAATATTAATATCCTGTTAATATTAATATTTAATAGTAAATAATAATTGAAATTTTTATTTGTAAAATAATTTTTTATTGAAATTTATTATTAAACCTTATTTGTAATTAGTATAATTCGAATAATACACTGGTTGAAGACTTATAAAAATCCAACAATACTTGGAATGCTGATAGAAAATAGATGAGTATATGTTTATGGAATCAAAAAAATCAATCTGGATGAAATTCGAAGGTATTGTGATACTGGGCAAAAATTGTTGAAAACTTTCTGCCTTCATTAAATTCATAAAGCAAATTATGGACTATGAATACTAGTAAGCATAAATCATTATACCTTTACTCTACAATTCAAATATTAATTTAATTTAACATAATTACTTTGCCAATTTATTATATATTATCGTATTTATTCAAAATGCGTACAGAAATGTATTGATTGAAATTTAAATGTAATTCACAATATTAATATATCATTAATTTTCGCATCAAATTAGTTCTAAACTCTTGAAATTGACTCAGTTATCTTTTAACGTGTAACGAAAAATGGAAAATAATATAATTAAAACAAGTGAATATGTGGAAAAGAAACTGAGACATATCAAATTTGTAAAAATTCAGTTGAAGAACATATGGATGAAACAAATTTCTCCAAAATATTTCTTTACAATCTATTAATATTGTTTAAAAATAAATTCAATAAAAGAGGTAAAACATTCTTTTAATTTATTTCGGATTTCAATAAAAGTTTCACGAAATATTCTTTTATATCTTACCTATAAATTGAGTTTTTCAACTAAAATATATTTAATTTTTTAATGAGATAAAATAATTTGTGTTAATTATTTGAATAAAATAACTTTATTAATTCTACATGTAAAACCAATAACTTAAGTAGCTGATGAATTTTGCACCTAAAAATGAAATAATATATTTTCTACGTTGAAATTTATAAGCTGAAAAATTTTTATCGTTTTACATTCAATTTATCTTTTAAAAAAATGTTATTTTTCCAATCTTCCAAGTAAATAATAATTAAAAAATTAATTCTTTTTATATTTTTTATACATTATAATAATTAAATTTATTTGAAAATTTATTGAACTGCATTGAGTGTAGAAAAATTATTTTTTTAAAGCCCTATAAAAATATTTAATTATATAAAATTATAGCCAATATTATTTTAAAATAAATATAAATAATATACTAAAGAAGTGTAAAGGAATTAGACATTTTTTAAATAATTGCTAACATATATATATTTTTATATAATTCTATAAGAACTGGATTTAATTTTTATATATTCAAATTTGAAAGCCAATTATATAATTATAAATATAATACATCAGTTACATAATTGTTAATAACAATTAAAATATACACATTTTTTATAATGATAATGAATTATTCTAAAATATTTTATGTACATTTTATCTTGATTTTGTTATTAATTTCTTAATTATGCCATATATTTTATCCTTAAATATATTACAGTTCATAATTTGTGTTATTAACATAGATATAAAATTATATTTATATTGTGAAAGAAGCTTTGAATCAAATGCAATCATGGATTATTTACAATAGAATTATTTTATATTTTATAGAATTATTTTATATAAGATATTTATATTAAATATCTTATATTCAAAATCAATGGATAATCTGCGGGGCATAACGGAGGGCATATAAGAACATTTCTGATTATATTTCAATATTAATTATATATTATTTTAAATTTATTATTTATTTATTATAATCTTGTAAATATATTTTTTATATAAATATATAAATATAAATTATTTTTTATTAATTAAATAAATCAATCTTGAAGCAGATATTTATACGCATACTTTATAAAGTAAATTACCTTTCATATCATCCAGTCTTATTGTTTTATAAAAAGTAATTACTATTTTGAAGTAATCATAAATCAAAATACACATTATTATCAACATGTTACAACTTGATACAGTAAATGTATAAATTAAAGATAAAGAAGAAAAAAAATAGATGTATTATTTAAGAAACATCAATAGAGGTTTATATAACAATAAGGTGTACAGTGCAGTAAATTCAATTATTATGTATATTGAATAGTGCGAGTCAATTTTGTCAAATCATAGATTTTCATTTATAACGGAAAGTATATTTTATAGTTTATCTGTAATGATAAAACATTTTCGTTTACAATTTAGCTAAACCTTCTATTAAGTTTCATATTCTTTATACATTACAAAGATGCATTAAATTGCAATTCATATTAGTAATACGCGAATTAATTAACTTATCATTATGTATTTGTAACTGCATATCACATCTGTTTGAAACTATTCACTTTTATTTGAACGAAAAAACTTGAAAGACAACCTTATTAATAAATCTAACAGTGTCTGCCTGCCTCAAAAAATTTATCAACTCCATTTTCTGGCTAATTAGCCGTTTATGCGAAACATTGCGTATAGAAAACACCTTTGTACATTTGGAACAAGAAGTATATCAGCATAATTCATTACAATAACTCATTGCATAATGAAGATTTGAATAATAATAAACAATTAATATGGATGATTGATTCAATTACATACTAAGGAATTAGATACTAATGGGTGGTGAAGGCCATTGGGTAAAAGTTTTCCAACTTACATGCGAAACCCGTTCTTCGTCAGCAAAAATCATCGCTACTCGTTTCTAATAATAAATATTCTTAGATTTGTGATGCTTGAACAAACCTACGTTACGTACGAGTCTTGATAAATAACGAACAACAAAATAATGAAAAGATAAACGATCGAGGAAGCAAACAACGAGTAATTTCAGCGCAAAAAGAGCTAGGCATCAATATGCGCGCGTGATACTCCTTGGACACTCGTATGTCAGCGAACGATCGCGAAAATCCTGTGCCGTAGGGCCGGTTGGCCAGTGGAAGAGCGAGAGAATAAGAGTAGGATGGTGACGGCGGCGCTGGCGTTGTCAGTGCTGGGGGCTGAGATGGAGGCGATGGTAGTTACCATCGCAGCTTATGCGAGCTCTCGTCTTGTGTGGTTTGCGATAGCCCCTTATAAATTATTTATAAAGAGAGTAGAAGCTCGAAAGAGAAAGAGATTTATTAACTCTAAATAGCGCGACTGCCGGCATCGCTTACATCGCTGTCGTCGTCGGGTCCCGGAAAAGCAACGTCGCGACGAGAGAGATCCGCTACGTAAACCGTGAAAGTGCCTGTCGCCCTTTCATTTTTATCCAATGTCCGGAGGACCATAGAGGTATTATAGACTTGACTGAGACGATTCAATTGGCACGCGCTTTAATAAGCGTTTGTATGGGACCTTCTGGCATTTCTCAGCTGCAGAATGTGCGAACCAAGGTGATTATGGGCCAGCTCGGAAGATGTCCTCGGAGGGACGATGATCCTTTCCTTTCATTCGGCAAATATCCATGAAATACATAAGTACGAACGTTGCATTCCCTTCAGTTTTTTTGAGCTGTTCCGTGCGCGGAAGATCGGATATCTCGAGAGCTTCATCTTGCTTTTGAATGACATGAAAACAAAGGTGGGCCTCACAATTTACGAGGAGTATATTTAAACATGTCGTTCGTACAAAGTATGTATATGCCGTATATTCAACTTTGATTGTGTCACTAGTTGTGTCACTAGCCGTGTGCACGCATTACGAGTACCTGCAATACTTTACGTAAGTCACTATTTTATTTTTAAGTTTCTCGATTTCTTAAATGTTTTAATTTTCATCAAATTCAACACCTTATGGAGCCTCAAAATTTTTCTTAGTAATTGAATAGGAGATTTAAATATTAGAATAAGTAAAAGATAAAAGTAAATGGTAAGAAAAATATTGAGTTTCGGAATAAGCTAATATTGAAAGGGCAATAACGAGCGCAACGGAAGGTTGTTATCCGACACGTTTTGTTTTTGACAAACTTTTGAATCGTAGTCGATCGGAATGTGCTGGAATTCTATTAGCAGTCTGCACGAGAATGTGCTAGAATCCTATCTAGCAGTCTACGCGTGATCTCTCGAATGTATCGGAAAATTATCCCTCTCCTCTTTCACTTAATGATGCAGCAAAGGTAAGTATTGTGCACACTAGAAGAACAGATAGATACTGAGACAATAAGATTAAGACAATAAGTCAATAAAAATAGAGAGAGAGAGAGAGAGAGAGAGAGATAGAGAGAGAGAGAGAATAGCGGCTATGATGGTTTTAGAGAGTGGGGGAGGTTTAAGTTCTGACCAACAGATGATTAACAAGCAAGATAAAAAGCAGTACAAGATGTTAATGCGACGTAACGAGATGAGGCTTCTCCACGTTGCGTTAAATGATATCGAAACACCGAGCTCTGTGGTTATGAACACCCTAAAAGAAAAGAGTGGGACGTATAGTATGGCTTCACTCCGTCGAATTACGCGATACTCATCGGGATTCGTGAGCGCGCGAAGTTAATTCTTGCAACCGCCATCGACACCGAGTCCTTCACCTCTTCGTCCTTTATACAGCCTCTTCTATGTCTCTTACTTGTTACCAACCGTGTTAATTTAAGAATTTCACAAATCGTATAGGAGGATTTTTCGTTTCCTGTAAACTAATTCTATTCTGAATTATGCGAAAATTTTGCTCTGTGCTCCTACAAACTTTCACAGTCCCGTGATGTCGGGATAAGTAAGAGACGCGATAAGAAGTTTCAGCAAGTTTATCATTACAGACGATGTTTATAAGCGAATGCTTTAAAGAACCGTAGCCAAATTTTAAATGAAATTTTTTGTACAATTAGGAGAAAGCATTAGCCAGATAAGCGGATCTTGAACGTGCGTGAAATCGCGTTTATAATGTAGAAATTAATTATGTTACGGGAGTCCACGGGTAAAATCGCACGGACTTTTGTTTCCTCAAGTTTAAAAATGTGCCCAACGCATTAAAAGCTACATAATAGACCTATAATATACTAACTATCCAGTAATAATCTATGCCTAGGAACTCTCATCCTCTTATTCTTATTCACGACTTTCCTTCACAACTATAAATGTTATATATCCGTAGGATCATTCCGTTAAAAGCCATTTTAATGCCGTGCTTATTCTGGATAAATGTGGAAGTGCAAAAGAGGCTGTATGGGCCAATAAGAGGAAAAGACATGATGAGAGAAGGGTTGGTACATGTTGGCATTAAACAAAGCCGTTTTCTTTTTCAATTTACTTTCTCATGTAATGTGAAAAATTATATAGGTAGAAAAATATTTCTCATAGATAAATGTTATTTTAATCATACTTACCATATTGGCAGTGATTCAACTGCATTACACTTCACTATTACTTCAATATTTGCTGCAAAATTTAAGTGCATCATTAGATTCAATTTTCAATTAGATTGTATCTATTAGAGTAGAATGCTCCACTGTCAAATACCATCACAATGTATTCACCCACATTTTATAACCAACAGAAAAGCTTCTCCAATAATTTGCAAATCATTTTTACTTTATCACTGCCTGTAAGAAATGTCTACAATTACGATTAGCCCACAATGCCGTTATTGTGTAATCATTGCAAAATAAATGTATGTGTTTTATTAGATAGATCATTAAAAATGTGCACAAATCTGTAATGCAGATAGATATATTTTATGATGAATAACCGAGTTTAAAAATTAAATGCAATACTTAATTCTACTAGTTTATTGTGGACCCCTGATATTGGAATTTAATAGCTTCGATATCTTTGCGTCATCATTCACTTATATCAATTTACCATCGTTTACATTCTTATTGAATACGAGTATATTAAAAAGCTTTCAATATGAGTAGAATTATTTGAAATACTAGAACTAAGATGAGCTTACTCTATACAAGCTTGATAGCAAGAAAAATATTGATCCATAATATTATCCAACTTATTCACTATGAGCCTTACAGTCAATATTGAAAAGGCTTACCAATAATCTTACTGTAATTTTACTTAAAGTGAAAATACAAACGTCGAATGACTAATCATATGATATTTTTTTAACTCTAATGAAATTTTGAATTTGTTTCTTTAACATATAAGATTTTCTATAACTTATCTGTGTGTATGTGAAAAAGAGAGAAAGAGAGAAATTGCGAGACATTATTTTAAGCGTAACTCTTGATTTGAGATGTTGAGATGTCTAAGATTTTCCATTCTCACTCGAAACTATAGTAATATACTACTATACTTTCATCGTATATATCTATACTTTCATTTGTTGACAGTGTACGCGCTAATAAATGCTGAAATACAAGGCAGGAGCACTAGACTTTAAGCATTAAGTCAATTACTATCTTGTCATTTTTGTGTTTATAAGATAATTGTTAGTTTTTATAGTATCCTTTTAATTTATTCCAGTTAAAAATGATAATATATTATCTTGTTTGTATGTCTATACATATTCTGCAGTTATTAGAGTCATTTATGTCATTCTGAATGTCGAAATTTTTATTTTTATAATCTTATTTAATAGAAATGGTTTGAAAGAAAAATTTATAGTATTGTATATATATAGTTGTTCGGGAGCGAAACGAGTGTGAATTCTCCCCAAAGATGGTGTGAGGCAGAAGCAGATAGTGGAAGGGTTGAGATAGCAGGGTTAGAAAATCGTAAATTAACGGGGCCTGGGTGATGCCGATCAAAAGAGATATTTATTGAATTTATAACAATAGTAGATAGTGCACGCAGTTATTTATACAATTAATAATA